>VUQH01071098.1:0-17946 GCA_015106775.1 Etroplus canarensis | reverse complement strand
TCGGTGCAATTTTTGGTTTGAAAGGGTCCACGGCCAGGGTCCTGGGCCCTGCGCAAGGATGACACGGGTGGACGGGATACTAGTTGGTGGCGGTAATGCACTCTGTTTGCCAACTGCCAATACAATTTACAAGAAGAAGAAGAAGGTAGTCCTTAGTTGTAGCTCATTCATCTTGTTATGGAGCGACCGGGAGTTGGCGAGAAAAAGACTTGGAAGGGCCGGTTTGCACGGGTTAGTAGCTAGTGATGTCTTAATCTAGGTTGGGACGGGTCAGGGACTAGAGCCATTGTCCTGGATATGATTGACTGAATTCTTAGTGGACTTCTCATTAGTTTGTGTAATACAGCCAACCAGTGAAAATAATTTTTTTTCACGCTCTCTCTGTACTTCACACATTACAGCAGCCTTTGAATTGTGATGGATCGTGAGCTGGACGAGCTACTACTTCAGACTTTTTGGTTCTATGCTATATCCCATGACACTGATGCTTAAAATCAAAATCATGCTGAGCAGAAAAAAGATTTTGGCTTTAGATTTTGACTTGGAGTGGCTGTAAGATTGATTTGGTTGTAGCTTCACCAGAGCTTAGATGTTTTTTCTGCCCTAAAAATGTCATACGGCTAGGTCTTGTGCTGAAAAAGTTATGAAGATAACTCTTAAAATGTTCACACGGTGAAGGTAAAATTTTGTTAGACCTCATTAAATACACTAATTTTATTGCACATAAAAAATCAGCTGATTCTGAGGTGGTCAGGTGGAAACCCTTTGATTGCTTGTACATGGAATGACCCAGTAATGATTGCGATGATGATGATGATGATGATACAGAGACATTAACTTTGATGTGTGTGAGCCTGTATTTCTAGAATATAGGGTGTGTGTGATGGGATTTTTGTGCACTAAAATATCTTTTCTAGCCCTGGCATTTCTTCCTCATGTATTAATAAAATGCTGATGAGTCTGTGCAGATTGCAGCTTTAGAGAATGCTGTGTTGGGGAATTGAGGCCATTTAAAACTGGTGAAATATGCTGGTAGCTCAAATTCAATAAAATTTTAATATTGATCTAGGAATAATAATCCTGCCTTCAAAATTTTGATCCAAGTGTTCTTAATAATTTTGAACAGTTTAAACTATATTGAGAGTTTCTCTAGGTTAGCCACTTAATTATCTGTTGCCTTATCCTGAAAGCTTTAGTGGAAATCACTGTTTTGTTGCTCGTTTAAGAGACAAAAGTAACTTGCCGATTCATCATAGAGCCTGCTGCAAAAAAGTATTAAATAGTTATTCTTTTCTTTCAATCTGATTTTAGTCTTATGGCAGACTGATAGCTGGCTCTTTATACTACATATATTTAAATATAAATCTATCAAATCTGTTTCCCTGCACTGCACTTCACTGCTGACGTTTTAGTGGCTGAGTTGGTTCACAACATTTATTTCATGTTGGTCTTGTGTGAGTTTGAGTGTTAATTCATTCTGTTTATTTTCTTTTACTTCTAGTTCCTTTGATCAATTTTGACTTGAATGTAAAGAGGATGTGTGGTCACATTAAATGGCAGTTTTGTTGTACTCCTACCATATTTCAAATTAATCAGTCATGTGTTTGAGCTTTTAAAACCTTAATTTCAGTTAGTTAATAAATAAAATACAGGGTCATTGTAAAGGGAGTTAGTTTATGTACTGGTGTGTTTTCTGAACTGAGTAAATCACACCTATTATTTCATGTCACTTCTAATTTATTTCTGTCTATTTTTATATTTCGTGTTACTTATGATAACATGATTCGTCATTCCACATTTACTTGCTCCAGAGTCCAGTGGACGAGGGCTTTGCACTACTCCATCTGATGCTTGGCATTGTGTTTGGTGATGTAAGGCTCGCAGGCAGCTGTTCAGCCATGGAAACCCATGCCTGGTGCACAGTTTTTGTGCGGATGTTAATGCTGGAGGAGGTTTGGAACTCCAGTTATTGAGTCAGCAGTGCGCCTCAGCACTCACTAGCCCCGCTCTGTAAATATGTGGTCTGCTACTTTGTGGCTGAGTTCCTAGATGCTTCCAAGTTGCAATAATACTATTTACATTTAATCATGGAATACCTAAGCGGGAAGACATTTCACAAACTGATTTGTCGTAGTGGTGGCAGGTTTGAAACTGCAGTTATTGAGTCCTCAGAGCGTTGGTGACGTTTACGCATTATGCACCTCAGCATTTGGCGACCCTGTTCTTTAATGTTATGTGGTCTGTGACTTTGTGGTTGAGTTGCTGTGGAATACCTCAGAGGAAGAAATTTCACCAACTGAATTGTTGCAGCAGTGGCATCCTATTACAGTACCATTTTGAAATTTACTGAACTCTAGAACAGTTTATACATTTACCATTCTTACCTGAATATTTGTAAAGCCAGACTGTATGGCTAGCTGTTTGATTTTATACACCTGTGGCAGCGGGGCTGAATGAATCACCTGAATCACCTGTGGCCTAATACTTTTGTCCATATAGTGTGTATGTATTCGCATATGTTGCATGTGTTTGTATCAAACTGTGAATATTCATTCCTGTAACAAGTTCAGCATGATTTCATAGTTGTATCTTTCCTCCTTTTCTTTTTTGTTCTGTTGTCTGTCAAATTGGATTAAATGAAAGAGCCAAGACACTGCTGGGTTATATGGAAAATAAATGAAGTTGTGCAAACTTGAAAACAGTGTGCTTTGCAGTACCAGAGAGGGTTGTTAGGTGGACAGAATGAGGAGGGGAAAAGGAGCATCAGCTTATTAAAAACGGGGTCAGCTTCCGTTTATGTAAAGCCCCCCTTCACAGTAAGCCTGAGGGCATGCAGCAGCAGCAGAGGGTTGGGCTCACACTTATTTGCATCAACTTCACACACAAAAACACAGCACCCCCCCAGAGGGTCTGTCCTAAAAGGAACACACATCAGAAGGAACAACAGCCACCGCAGAGTTAGTTAATCTTTGGTCCCATCTGTTGGTGGGCCCAAACATGGAACAGGACCTTGTTTTTAGATCGGACTGTCCAGCCTAAAGGCAAGTTGATGGAGTCCAAATGTGCACTGTGGTGAAAGCTACTGCACCCTCCTGCTTTCAGTCCTTGCTAATGCAGCAAATAGTGCCCGATAGGAGACGACCACAACTCTGCATGGATGGTTCATTTCACCTCTGAATAACTCCTGTTCACTCAGGCTGTCACAGTGCTCATACTGTCATTACGTACCCTCCACTTCACAAAATCCCTGTGTATGTTAAAAGGGGCTGAGTGGATCGCATCCTCTGTCAATCTAAGCACAGTGTTTATTTAGCTGACTTTATCAAAATTGCCTCTTTTTTCAGGATAATTACTTATGAAAGAGCTGCAAGTTATATTTGCTCCAATTTTCTGCTTTTCTTAGTTCAACTGCCTGTCTTCTTTTGTGAACATGTCAGAGCCTAGGCTTGCAACAACATGTCATTTTAAGAATTTATGTTTCCATCTTTAGAAACAGATTTCTTGAAAAAGAACCCAATATTTAACTTTCTGTCAAACCTAATTAAAAGCACACAAATATTCTAATGATTTTTCTGTTTTCTGTTTTTCAGAGCTTTTTGGATTATATCAGTACCTGAAGGAACAAACCATCTTAAGATTCAGTGACAAAATGCTAGAACAAATCTCGTGTTCCTGCAGGTAAAACATCCTCCAAATACAATTCTTGTTTCTGTATGTTTCTCTTTCATGTTCTACTGAGATTTATTTCATTTGAATTTCCCTCTCCATTTAGCCTCTGAATCATGGGAAATGTTGAGAGCCAGAATGGGGACCATGCCCTCTATGGACGTGGCTATTTGTCACGTAAGCACATGTCTAGGTCTCTTCGCATCTCCAACAAGCAGTCCAGACGCTCTCGCCATGCTTCATCAGGGAAAATAGAGCACAGAAACTCTGAGACAAGCACGCGCTCAAGTAGCACACCCAGCATCCCACAGTCCCTGGCTGACAATGGCCTGGAACCCTTCAATGAGACAACTATCCTCCCAGACTTTGGAAGCCCCATTTGGGTGGACCGTGTGGCCATGAACCTGAGGCCAGTATCCTTTCACAATGACCTGGCCAATCCCTCAGTGCACATGAATACAATGCACATAACCTTACCTGGTCCCATGGCAGAGGAGGCGCAGGATGAAGATATGTATGCAGGCGAAGTGAAATACCTCCAGAAAACCCCGGATTGCTCAAAGGATACCGTCGGCTTCAAGAAGAGGTCTAAATCTGCAGACATGTGGCGAGATGACAGCCTGGAGTTTTCCCTGTCCGATGTCAGTCAGGATCACTTGACCAGCACAGAGGAAATTATAGACTTGGCCAATGAGAGAGACTTCACTGGCTGCGAAGGCCACCTGCTGTCCAGCCCCACAGACTCCACTGACAGGGCAAACTCCCTGGATGAACTGTACAGCCAGATGAGTCCTGCCTCCAGGCAACTCCATGGCCGCTATGCAAAGTGGCGCAACACAAACAGGGCTATCAGGGAGGGTGAGGATGATAAAATGCTATCTCCATCAGAGGAGGATGGGAACACCTATGGTGCATACACCCTTCCATGCCGGCGCTCCCACTGCTTGTCCGAAGGTCTGAACAGCCACCAAGCTGCAATGTGTACCAGTATGCAGGGCCGGAGGGCGCAGACTATACAGGTAAGATCTGTAACAATTTCACAGTCTGCTGATCTTTTGGACCACTAATTAGTCTAATTGAAAATGTGGCATAGTTAATAGAAAAGAGAACAAATAATATTTAACGTTGATGAATGTGTTGATAGTCTTCTTATGTCTGTTGAACACTCAGGTTAAATGAAATTTCATTAACCTTAACTATTCAAATTGTGTCCTGTTTCTTTTGTCCTTTTTTTTTTTGGACAAAGTATAAGAAACTTTGCAGACTCTCACACAGTACGATGGCACCACCAGTAAGACAGCTCCTGTCATTCACTCCCCCAATAAATCTGCGAGTTTACTCTACCTCATTGACCTCACAGATAATAAGCTGTTAAAACAAACCGAGCGTAAAAAGGAAGCTTGTGTGAGACAAGTAATGAGGAGTTTCCTGATGAAACTGTTGTTTTTCTTGTGAGGGGAGATTGCAGTGATCGGAGGGGGTGAGCCCAGCTTAAAGTCATTCCCAGTTAGAAATACTTCGGTCTTTGTTATGATAATGAGGGGGAGGCCTGTGGAAGAGTGTAACAGTAAAACGTGCATTGGTGGCCCTGTCTCTACGGGGCACCGTCAACCCTGGTGAATGGAGCTCTGGACCGCATGATTAGGTCATGTGACCAGATGGAGATACCAAGCTCAGTGTAACCCCCTTCATCTCCCAGGAGCCTTTGGCCATGTGGGTAGGAGAGGGCAGACCCCGTGGTGCCATAGGGAGGGCAGGCTGTACTTGCACAACAGCAGACGCTTTGCTGTGAGCAATTCATTTTAAGCAGAATCTCAGGATTAGAAAACTCACGGGCTCCTGTTAGTCACTGTTTTTGCAACATGTCTGCTTTGCAAAAATGGCTTTATCCTGTTTCTAAAGATGCTGCTATGTGATTAGTGAGGGCAGCGGTTGTTGTTGACTGGCTTCCTTCTTAGTGATGAAGAACATGTTGTAATGTCAGCTCACCTGTCTTGCGCTTCTGCCACAACTCAGGATGTCACAGCCGGGGAGGGCAGCGAATATGAGGACAGTGGCATCGACGGGGTGACTGTGGAGGCAGAGCACCAGTCTCGCCGCTACAAGACCATGTCGGCCTCCTTCTCCGTGTTCTCAGTACACAGCAGGAACATGTTCGCTGGCAGTGACAGTGGCAGCAGCAGCGGTGGTGGAGGGGCCAGCGAGTGTGTTCAGGGTGTGTATGAGAACTTTCGTCAGGAACTACAGATGAGCTCCTGCCAGACTGAGAGCTTGGAGGAGGCGGGGTCCGCCTTAAGTGATGAGCAAAGCACTATGAGCTCTGCCTATCAGTCTGACCTGTTACTCAGTGTTGTCCAGGGGATGGTGCGCAAAGCTGGCAAACTTGCTGTCAAGAACTTCCTTGTGCATAAGAAGAACAAGAAAGTGGAGTCAGCCACAAGGCGCAAGTGGAAAAGTTACTGGGTTTCCCTGAAAGGTGTGTTATGCCCTCAGTGTCATCATAAAATGCATTTCACTACACTTTGTTCCATATTGTCAGTATTAATTCTGTTCATTCAACACCATATGATTGATGCTATTTAGTTTTAAGCTTACATTAAAAAGGTCATGAAGAAATACTTCAAATCAAATCCACTTCAGCTAAGCTTCAGTTAAAGCATTACTTCAGTTGACAGAGCTTGAAAGCTGTTGTGTATCATAATGCCTTTCTCACCGATTCAAGCTGTGCTGCACTTCTTAATGTTGGCCACTGGAGAGCAGAATTAAATTGCTTGAACAAACCTGGCTTTTTATAGAAAGTGTCATTGTTTGGTTTTCCAGGTTGCACTCTCTTCTTCTATGAGACTGATGGCCGCTCAGTAATTGACAACAACAGTAATCCCAAGCATGCCATCTGGGTAGAGAACAGTATTGTCCAAGCTGTACCAGAACATCCCAAAAAGGACTTTGTGTTCTGTCTCAGCAACTCCCTCGGAGATGCTTTTCTGTTTCAGGTAAGAAGATTCGTAAATGTCAGTGAATAAGTGCAAATTTTGCTGTGGCCAAACATTACCCTATCTTGACCTGTAGCTATTTTTTTTTCCCGTTTTGCTCTTTAAAATTCCAACTTAATAAATTTGGAACAAATCAAAACAGGAAAAAAAGGAGTGTGTGTGCTGTTTAACCTCTGACCTGTGACTGTCTGTCCCCATGTGCAGACCTGCAGCCAGACGGAGCTGGAGAACTGGATCACGGCCATTCACTCAGCATGCGCCACAGCTGTTGCTCGCCAGCATCATAGAGAGGACACTGTTAGGCTGCTTCGCGCTGAGATCAAGAAGCTGGAGCAGAAGATCGACATGGATGAGAAGATGAAGAAGATGGGAGACATGCAACTGTCTGCTGTCACTGACACCAAGAAGAGGAAGACAATCCTGGATCAAGTAGGTGTCATGCTCCTTTATTCCTTGAGTTCCTTTCACAAATGTCAGGCAGTTGTGTGGGATTTTCAAAAACTTTCCCTGACAGGTCATGGAAAGTTGACTAGTTCTTACTGTTGCATTTTTTTTGCAAACTTTTGATCAGTTTTTTCACAGATTATTTAGAGAAAATTGTACAACAAAGAGCTGAACATACATTTTTATCAGTCACAGGGCAATAAATTCTGTTTGACTTAAGTCTGTATAGCAGTGTCAGGTAAACACAGAGCACATGTGAAAAAATGCCACCGCGTCTCCAGACTTTCACGTTTGTCACATGTTCATTTTGAACCTGCTCTCATCAGTGAAGAAAGGAAAATAATGGCAGACCTGCTGTTTCTAGTTTTTTTTTGGGTAAATGCCATTCAAGGTGCACGGTGCTGGGCAGTGAGCACAGATCCCACTGAAGGATGTCCGGACCTCATGTCTCACTCATTGAATCTGTTTCTGAAGAGTTGCCCGCTGGAGGTCAGTTTATAGGGCTCTGGCAGCACTCTTTCCTGTTTCTCCTCACACAAAAGAATAGATACCAGTCCTGCTGCTGGGCTGATCCTCTTGCATAGCCCTGCCCAGCTTTCCTTGCATCTCCTCCACACTCTTGAGACTCTGCTGAGAGACACATTAAACCTTTTCGCAATGTCTCATATTGATATTTCAGCTGGATTACCTGTGCTACCTGAATGGGCTGCAGGTACTTGGTCATGCTGCCAGTTGTGACAAGGACACTAGTACAAAGCAAAATTAAGAAAAATGTATCAGGAGGGATAAGGAGGGAACAATGGTCCGTGGCCACCATCCACAAAACCATTTCCTTTTGGGGGTTGTATTATTGTTGCCTCTCCAGTGTACCTGTTGTCACTTTCGTTTGCACCTAAGCAGGTGAATTGGATTCACAATGATTTATGCTTCCTAACTGGACAGATTGCTATCCCTGAAGTTTAACTGACTTTTTTATATTCTGATGATCAGTGTTCCCTTAATTTTTTGTGTTGTGTATATTGCAGAAACAATATGGGTCAAACAGATTCCTGAAATTTTGGGGGGAAAAAACCCACACTTATAATGTAATCTCCTGTCTCTTTTGTCATTCAATTCATTATGCAAGTATAGCTGAAAATGCCATGTGACTACTTCCCGTTAGTCTCAGTTTTCATGGCAGCACACTAGTTGCACCATTTTAAGCTTGTATAGGCTGTTCACCAGGAAGGATTATTAAAAGTCCAGGATTTGTAAGACTGGCAGGAAAGTATTACATCTACTTAAGAGCTCTTGCTATCGCCCTCCTACTTTTCTTAGCTTCTTTTAACACAGCTGTTAAACTTTGAAACTGCTGCTGGATAATCTTTTGCTTTATTTTGCAACTATAATGCTCAATTTTTTGTGAAATTTTAGTTGTAGCGACAATATTTACTGCTGTCACATGTAAGTAGGCATTTTAATATCCATATCCTTAAGTTGTTTGAATACATGAAACAGGAGAAGGATGGAGAAGCAGGGAGTAGTATGAGGGGATTAAATTACAGATTTGAAAGGCATCAGCCGCTAGAGGTTGCTGATACTATGAATTTTACAGCCCCCAAATTGCTTTTTAAAAAAATGTATTATAGTATGCACTTTGTTGTGGGCAATAGCCTGATATTCTCTTAACGAATTGCAAAGTTCATATTGTCTTTAATAGATCTGTTTACAGAAAGGGGAGAGTATAGCTTTTGTTTAGTCAGTTTGGTAGTGGCAGGTTGGAGCTGCTGTTTGGCAGTGTCAGGTTTCAAATTGTGAGAGCTTAATGGATGTAGGACTACTCCTTAGAAAGCTGAAATGCTCCCAGCCTCTATCTGCCAGTGGAATGCGCAGTATTGTTTCTTTCTTGTCTCTGGGCTACTTGGCAGTAATACAGAGCCCTCTGCCATGGAGCTGGCCGCCTATTCTAAACACCAGTGCAGGACCGTGACTGGGATGGGACAGCCCAGTGAATAATCACAATGTCCTGCTCTACTGCCCCAATAAACATCAAACCATGAGGCATAAAGAGTGCAGGCTGGCAATACTTAGAGAAAGTGCTAACAGGGCCTCTATGGAAGTGAGGAGATGCTCTATCTTAGTCTGAAGTTGGCAAACAAGGGCATTGATGAACTATTAACTGGATGCACTGTTGTGTCCCTCTCAACCTGCAGATATTCTTGTGGGAGCAGAACCTGGAGCAGTTTCACATGGATCTATTTCGCTTTAGATGCTACCTGGCGAGCCTGCAAGGAGGAGAGCTGCCTAACCCCAAACGCCTCCTGGCGTTTGCCTCTCGACCCACCAAACTGGCAATGGGCCGACTGGGCATATTCTCAGTCTCTTCCTTCCATGCACTGGTAAATATCTTCTCCTTTGTTCATCATTTGGGCCTTTTTTGTTTTTTTGATGAAGGCAGTGGTTCTCAAACTATGGGGTAGGCCCCACTAGTGGGATGTGGAGCCATTGCGGATGGGGCATGGACAGCAAGGTGAAAAATATGAACTGAAACTAAAGTAAATAGATAATTTTTTTATTTTTATTTTTGAGAAGGAAACAACAGTTTTCTGATGCTATTGTGCTCATGGAATCGACCTTTAAGTGAAACAGAATCTTTTTTCATTTTTAGTGCTTGATACATTTGTGTGGTGTGGAGCATGAACTTCTACTTCTACTTCTTCTTAGCTTCTGAAGTGGGGCATGCCAAAAAAAAGTTTGAGAACCAGTGGATTAAGGTAGAACCCTTACAAATATACCTTGGAGTTGCTTAATATCTTGGGGACAAATGTCTAGTTCAAGTACACTTACATAACCTGTAGCTGTTGAAAAGATCAAACCTGTTTTTTCATTTTAAGTAAAGGACCACGAGATATCTCACTCAAAATACACTTTGGCATCACTGAGCATATCTAGTGACGCTCTTGGCAGGGCAGTCGATTCCGAAAACTAAAATGCATTGTGTTGGATTCTATTTATGAGCCTGGGTCCTGCAGAGGTCACCTGTTTGTGAGGTTTTTAGTTCAGTTTTGGCCTCCCACTGCTGCACGGAGGTTATGTACTCCACATCTAAAAGCACCTGTAGTAAAAGAAAAAGTATTTGATTTTTAGAGCTGTTTCACAGATCAGCGGGGTACTTTTTCCCTCACAACCACCAACGCAGTGCTACAGAGCAGGTGGGTGTTTGAGCTGAGAGATAACAGTTAAGGATGTCTAACAAAAGCCAACTGCTAAGAGCTTTCCTACGCTTTCACTCCTCTTGAATTTGTTCTGTATCAGCACTGTGTCCAGAAAGGCCTGTGAAATGTTGACAGGACAAATGACAGAGTGAGTGCCTCGGTTAGATTTAGAGCATGCTACAGGTACAGTGCTGTTATGTTTAATTATGTATGTATAAAATAAAACTGTATGGACAAAAGTACTGGACCTTTCAATCACTGAATTCAGGCATTTTATTTAATCCCATTGTTACAGGTGTATAAAATCAAGTAATTGGCCATGCAGTCTCCATTTACAAACATTTGTGGAAAAAATAGGTCATTCTAAAGATCTCACTGAATTACAGTGTGGTATGGTAATAGGATGCCACCACTGCAACAAATCAGTTTGTGAAATTTCTTCGCTCCTAGGTATTCCATGATTAAATGTAAGTAGTGTTATTGCAACTTGGAAGCATCTAGGAACCACAGCAACTCAGCTGCAAAGTAACAGACCACATATAGTTAGTTACAGAACAAGGCTACTGAGTGAGGTCTTGACTGGTCCACACAAAACCCTGACTTCAAACCCGTCAAGCACTTTTTGGATAAACTAGAATGGGGGTTGTAAGCCAGGCCCTCTCAGCAGACATCAGTGTCCAACCTCACAAATGCTCTTCTGGATGAATGGGCAAAAATTCCCACAGACACAGTCAAAAATCTTGTAGAAAGCCTTCCTGAAAGAGTGAAAACTGTTATAGCTTCGGGGGGGGGGGTACCATTTACTTGCTTCTTTGCAGGTAAGCAGCCTAGATATGTTCAAGTCCAGTGTTCAAAATGGGATTGCTCTGTATCAGTATCCTGTGTTAATATTTGTACCTGGCTTGATAAAAAATACTTTAATAATCATATAATTAGGAGATACTGTTGTTACAGCATTTCAATAATAAAAGTATTATGAGTTACTGTGAAATGAATGATTTCCTGTATCTTTTCTTGTGGCGGCTGAGCTGACTCAGTCTGTTAGTGAAGGTACTCCACTGCCTGTCCAGTAAGTGGTGCAGAGGGTGGTCAGGATTAGTGCTGATGGATAGCAGTTTGTTCAGTGACCTCCTCTCCAACACAGCTTCAACAGTCTTACGTTTACAGCCAATCATAGGGTCAGCCTTCCTGATTAGTTTATTCAGTCTGTCTGGTCCTATTCACATTAAGAAGCAGATGATTTCTCTCAGACAAACAGGACAAAATCATCTGTTAGTGTTCTGTACTCTTCCTCCTGCCCATCACTTAAATATCCAACCACTGCAGAATTAGAGTATTTCTGTAGGTGGTATGACCCGGAGTTATACTGAGAGTTTGAGGTGTACAAGGTTAACAGGAATAGAGATGGCACAGTCCCATGTGAAACTTCTATATTGCACATCACCAAATCAGACAGAGCACTGCCCAGTCTTACATATTGCGACCTGTTTGTCAGGTAGTCAGTAATCCATGAGATGGTGGACATGTCTACTGACATTTCCTGTGGCTTGCCACTCAGTAAAAGGATTCGGATTGTGTTATATGCAATTGAAAAATCGAAGAAGGTGATCCTCACCATGCAGCCACTACAACCTAGATGGGAGTATGTATCTAGATGATTGTATCATCTGCTGCCAGGATCGGTTTATATGCAAAATGCAGAGGGTCAAGAGATGCTTTTACCTGTGGTCTCGGGTGGGCCAAGACTGGTCTCTCCAGCCCATTCATCACATGTGATTGAGGGTAACCGGTTAATAGTCCTTAAGCTCTGATGGCAGTGACTCTCTTCTCATGCTTTAGACTCAGGCTGTAAATGTGACTGAGGCTCACAGACAGCTGGCTATAGCACAGGTCCTCAGACTCTTGGTGCTGATGCCATCGGGGCCTGCAGCCTTGCCCTGATGTAGTTTCTCCAGCTGTCTCCTAACCTGACGAGAGGTCACAGTCCAGCAGGAGGTGGGTGGGTCTGATCCACAGATTTCACTTGGGGTGAAGAAGGGGAGAGGGGCAGAATCACTGAAGGTAGCAGGGGGTGGGTGGAGGCAGCAGCAGATGGCTGTGAACTTAACTTCTTTAAGAAACTTTAGCTCATTTGCTCTTTCTAGGCTGCCCACTGGTTGTCTGTCTCTCACCTTGCACCCAGGGATTTTATTTTTTCTTTATTCCGCTCCACACATCTATTGTTCTGCTCGAGTTTGACTTCTGCCTTCCTCCTGTAGGAGTCCCTGCATTTCTTCAGCTTCACCCTCAGGTCATGCCGTATCCTCAGTACTTCCCTGTCCCCAAGCCTAAAGGCTTTCTTCTTTTTATTAAGCAATTCTTTCCGGATATTATTTTAAATTTGAGCCATTTTAGACCTGACTTAACTGTTTTTATGCTTTTGCAGGTGGCAGCTCGCACAGAGACTGGAGTGCGACGGCGAACACAGGCCATGTCTCGCTCCTGCAGTAAGCGTAAGAGCAGGTTCTCTTCCCTTTGGGGTCTGGACACTACCTCAAAGAAAAAGACGAAAGCCCACCCAACTGTCAGTCAGGTCTGTGAGGTGTTCCATTGTCATACAGTTATTTTTAAAGCATCACAAAATTTCTGAGCTTCAATACAGCTGACCAGTCAACAGAAAGATTACCCCTTTTCTCAAGCACCCATCCTGCTTACTAAGCTTCTTTTTGCTCCTGCAGGTTTTTGCTGATGGTGAAGAGCCAATAAAAAAGCCAGTAGAGGGCCTTTATGTTGATCCTGCTAAGGAAAACACAGTAAGGATGAATAATCAATCACCTGTAGAGAAAGTTCCAACATACATGGGAACTTTCTCTACAAAATATTTGCCCAACGTTGGCAATGAATTACTGCTCTTAATATATCCTGAGTAGGCACCAGAGCCAAAGTAGTCTACAATTATGACAGCTACTCAGGAAAATTAGAGGTTTTAATTTTTCCTTCATTCCTCATTAAAAGCAAATGTAATATTGTGTTTGGAAAGTGTATTACAAGCACTATGGTTTTGATGGAAAGTACCAGTGAAGATAGATTATTTTGAAGAATGAGTAACAAATAACAATGGAATTCTTATCTAATTTGATCAAATTAGACTCTGCAATAAAATGTTAAATTTCTCTGTTTAAAGAAAAGTGAGGAAGGAACAATGAAAGGCCTTCCACGACCGAACACAGAAAGTGACATCTGGGTTCCTGACCATCTTACTCCCTCCTGGGTGTGTCTGCCAAACGACCAGCCTGTGCTAACAATCATCCAGCCTGGAGAGTCTGCACTGTGTGTTCTTGAATCTATCTGTAAGGTAAAAGCACCCAGCCTTGAATGACCTGACCCACAGTTCAAGGAAACATTAGAAAAAAAATATTTGACAGATATTTCTTTCCAGTGATTGTGAATAAATATCCAATCTTTTTGCGATCACCCCACAGGCTCATCAGCTCGATCCCACCAAACACTACTTACGACTCAAATTCCTTATAGAAAATCAAGTGCAATTTTACATTCCGAAACCAGAGGAGGATGTATGTGACTTGGTAAGCCGCTGCCTGCTTTAATACAATCCCTCCTTCTCTGCCAGGCTATAAGATTATTGAGGCCAAGAAATTGATTTAAATGAGGAATTGTTTTAGAATGTACAAATAATCGTAAAAAGAAATACTGTATATGGGCAAATTCATTGGGCTGGCTACACATTATACTTGCAGGAGCTTTTATGACATCCCATTCTAAATCCGTACGCATTAATATGAGAAGGCTTTCTATTGGATTTTAAGATATATATTTGGGAGTTTTTGCCCATTTATTTAGAAGAGCATTTGCGTGATCAGATACTGAATTTGGATGAGAGTTCCTGGCTTGCAATCTCCATTCTAGTTTGTCCAAAATGGATGGGGTTGAGGTCAGGGCTCTGCATGGCCAGTCAAGTTCTTCCACACTAAAGTTATCCAGACACGCCTTTATGGACCTTGCCCTGGGGCATAGTCCTGCTGGAACAGAAAAGAGCCTGCCCCAAACTATTCCCACAAAGTTGAAAGCATAGAATTGTCCAAAATAGCTTGGTAAGGTGGATCATTTAAATTTCCCTTCACTGGAACTAAGGGTTCCAGGCCAAACCCAGAAAAACATCCCCACAGCATTCTATCTTCACCACAAACCTTTACAATTGGCACAATATAGTCAGATATGTAACGTTCACCTGGCATTCACCAAACCAAAATTCATCTATCAGACTGCCAGCTAGAGAAGCTTGATTCATCACGCCACAGACCATATTTCCACTGCTTCAGAGAGCAGTAGCTGTGTGCTTTACACCACTCCATCGAATGCTTGGCATTGCACTCAGTGATGTAAGGTACATGCAGCTTTGGAAACAAATGCCATGAAGCTCCTAGTGCAGTTTTTGTGCTGAGGTTTGGAACTCGGCAGTTATTGAGTCAGAACAATGTATACACTATGTGCCTCAGCACTCAGTGACCCCACTCTGTAACTTTACATGGTCTGCTACTTTGTGGCTGAGTTTTGAAATATCTAGCAGGGAAGAAGTTGATGCAACAGTGGCATCCTATTACAATACCATGCTGGAATTCAGTGAGGTCTTTAAAATGACTCATTCTTTCACAAGTGTTTGTAAAGGCAGACTGTATGGCTAGTTGCTTGATTTTTTGCAACTGTGGGAACGGGACTGAATGAAACACCTGAATTCAATGATTCAGAGGTGTGGCCCATTATTTTTGCCCACATAGTGTACCTCAGCAACAAAATCCTTTTATAAATAGACTGTATTTTTAGCCTTCTGGTTTGTATATGATTTCTCCAGCTGAGAACCAGCTGCCAGGGAGAACCATGCACCAAAAATAATTAATAAGCCTTATAAACCATATCTTTTGCCTCTTTTGTAATTAAATCATGTAATCATGACACAGCATAGAGGCTCTTTTGTAAAGAACTGCTTGAGCTTCTTTGTCTGAAAGTACAGAAAATTAATGCCCTCTTTCCATGCTGTCAATAACCCACCCACCACGCCATGAATAAATTCAGCTGTTGTTTCAGGATGTATAATGATTTCCTTTTGTTTTTTGCAGCTTTACAAAGAAATTGAGCTCTGCTCCAAAATAACTAAAGTAATTCAGTTTGATAGAGATGAATCCTGCATGATTGGTTATGGTAAGAGTAATTTTTTGTCTTTTATTTAGGTTACCAAAGTTGATTATATTTTATTCATATGCTGTAATGAAGTCATGTTAAAGATTTTATTTGTATTTGTTTGCTTCCAATAATAATTATTTTTGTTGACCCACAAAGTACCTGTTGAGTTTTTTAAACCATCCCGATTTGTCTTTTAGTTGCTTTGTATAGCTCACCCTTCTTTCTTTATAATTTCTCCACCTTTTTTCTTTTCAGGTTTCTCCATTTCGGTGGTGGAGGAGGATGGAGTACAGCAGCTCTATATCACCGATGTGAAGGCAGGAGGATTAGCCTTTGCTAAAGGTTATACTTCATTTCCACTAGAAGACCCCTCATCCTGAAAACTCTTTGTATTGAACCGATGAGCTTACAGTTAAAGAAAAGTCAAAGCAATATGAATTGAATTAGTTATTTTTTCAGTGCTTTTACATTTTCTCACATCAAGGTCTAGACTTTTCTTCTCTTTCTCTGTTTCTGTTTAAAAATGCATTTGCACATGTTTATTCAGTAGCTAGGGAAGGTTTTAGAGAACACAGCACTACTCAAGGATGTTGATTACTGTAATCATGCATCTCACTGGCCTTTATGAAGAATTATGCTGAATTTGACACTTAACCACAACTGTTTCATATTGGCACCCCTGCAATGAAGATGAAGGGTTGAGTGGTATCAACATATGCTGAAGTTGGTCATAGTGCAGATAAAGCACACTGAGTAATGCTGTGATGCCAAAAGCAAGATACCTGCAGTGGGTTATCAGCTGTCATTTCACAAAGAATGGGGAATGGGTCGTGCTCATGGGCTCTTAAGACAAAGAAAAAAGACCTGGAAATAATAAGTTTTTAATTTGGTTTTACTTTCCTAAAATGCCATCCTAACATTTCTGTCAGAAATGTAATAGCTGGTGTTAAAAATGACATAGAGTACCCCCTCATATTAGAGAAATGAAATTGTAAACTGAATCCAAAGTGATGGTGTTTGTTCTTGCAGGTCTAAACGCAGGGGACGAAATACTTCAGTTAAATGGAAAAGACTCTCACAGTCTTAATTTCTCAGACATGAAGGCAGCATTCTCTCAAGTTTCTCTGGCTTTGACGGTCAACACCCTACCTTCTGTGGACCGCCGTCAACTGTGCTTCTTGCCGCCGCGCCGCTCGGATGCAGTGGAAGATCTCTACACTGACATCTTCTCCCAGAGTCAAGGTAAAACGCAAATACACATGGTACATTTTGAATGTATTTCACTTACTCACTGAAAGCTACACTGGGTGTCTTGGCATGTTTATCGGTCCAATGAGCAGATGTTTATGAAAAATGAACTTCAGTTCCCAGAAATCTACAGTGAATCAAAGCAATGAAATTTTGGAGACAGTCAGAGACATGCGCAGATTTTCAGTCATCTCAAAAATACAGATTTACCACTAGGTGGCGTTCTCTGTAAAATTTTTTTTACATTTTTAACCATATTTATTCATCTGATTTGCACAAAACAAAAACCAATTTGATTGAGGGATCATACACGTTTATGGTGACACCATGCCGCTAGCGCCACCACATCCGTGCGTGCAAGCATGATAATGCAAAAGCAAAATGTTATCAATATAACTACTGTTCCCTGAAGGAAAGGAACTAGGTACCACACATATTGTATGGCATATCATGCCCCCATGTGACCTCTATTTGCTCCTTTAACGCAGATGACTTGTGATGACATATGTGAGGCCCTGCCTGCACATACAGTTGAAACCAGAAGTTTACATACACTGTGTAAAAAGACACAAACATTTTTTTTCTCACAGTCTGAAATTAAATCAGACTAAACTTCTCCTGTTTTAGGTCAGTTAGGATTACCAAAATTATTTCTATTTGCTAAATGCTGCAATAATGAGAGAGAATATCTTAGAATGATTTTTATTAATTTCTTCGAAGTCACAAGTTTAGATACATTTCCTTAGTATTTGGTAGCATTGCCTTTAAACTGTATGACTTGGGTCAAGTGTTTTGGGTATCCTTCCACAAGCTTCTTACAATAGTTTGCTGGACTTCTGCTCCATTCCTCCTGACAGAACTGGTGTAGCTGAGTTTGCTCGCACACACCTTGTCAATTCTGCTCACAAATTTTCAGTGGGATGAGATCAGGGCTTTGTGATAGCCACTCCAAAACTTTGACTTTGTTGTCCTTAAGCCACTTTGTGACTATTCTAGTGGTATGCTTAGGGTCATTGTCCATTTGGAAGACCCATGTGTGCTCAAGCTTCAACTCCTGGCTGATGGCTTGAGATGTTGCTTCAGTATTTCCACATAATGTTCTTTGTTCATGATGCCATCTATTTTATGAAGTGCACCAGTTCCAACTGCAGCAAAACAACCCCACAACATGATGCTGCCACCCCCATGCTTCACAGTTGGGATGGTGTTCTCAGGTTTACAAG
>VUQH01071096.1:0-13289 GCA_015106775.1 Etroplus canarensis | reverse complement strand
AAGCATGTATAACGTAAAGAGAATTGGTCCCAGCACAGAACCCTGTGGGACTCCATGACTAACTTTTGTGTGTGAGGAAGACTCCTCATTTACATACACAAACTGAAATCTGTCAGATAAATAAGATTCAAACCAGAGTAGTGCATTCCCTTTAATACCAACAGAGTATTCTAGCCTCTGCAGTAAGATGTTGTGGTCGACTGTATCGAATGCTGCACTGAGGTCTAGGAGAACAAGCACAGAGACGAGTCCACTGTCAGAAGCCATAAGAAGATCATTAGTAACCTTCACTAGTGCTGTTTCTGTGCTATGATGAACTCTAAATCCTGACTGGAACTCTTCAAATAAACCATTCCTTTGCAAGTGATCACACAGTTGTTCTGCAACAAGTCTTTCAAGAATTTTTGAAATGAAAGGAAGGTTGGAAATCGGTCTGTAATTAGCTAAGATGGCTGGGTCGAGCGAAGGCTTTTTAAGTAGTGGTTTAATTACAGCCACTTTAAAAGCCTGTGGTACATAGCCCGTTAATAAGGATAAATTGATAATATTCAAAACTGAAGCATTAATCAATGGCAAGACCTCTTTGAAAAGTCCTGTAGGGATGGGATCTAACAGGCATGTTGATGGTTTGGAGGAAGCAATTAGTGACGTTAGTTCAGAGAGAAGCTGCCCAAACCAGCATTAGCAGTTGAAGCCGCCATATATAATGGCACATCTGAGGGTAAACTACAAATAATTTTTTTCTCTAATGGACAAAAGAATAGCCATCCACAACTGCAATAATTTAGGAGGGTTACATAAAATCTATTATATATAATGGATTTTTAGATGTCTGCAAAGATAATGCTGGAGATCCTGGATAATACCCAACTAAATCTACTGAAACAGCTGAAATGTGTTCATGTTCAGTTCATTTCAAGCTAACAACTATCAAGACTAGTGTGTTCCAGTAAATTAGTAGTTAGATGAAGAAAAACGCAATGAACAACTCTGAAGATATATAGATTACAGATGTAAGATTTTAATAATGTGAATGCTGGATCTGCACAGTTAAGCATCTCATCGCATATGACTGAGAAAATAGTAGATACCTCAATCGTGAGCACCACAATAGCCAGAGCTCCTGCTGTGTAGATGTAGGTCCCAAAGTGTTCCACCAGTGCTGAGTAACAGCCCTGCATGACAAACACAAGAGAAATGATTTGTCCAGTGTGTGGATGCCAGTGTCTACACACTTTGATCACGTGTGAATTTCTCTGAATTATTACCAACTTATGCATTTCAGCACATTATTAATTACGCCTTTAAATTCAGAGTAGGGCTGTTACAGTGTCAGATTTTTACTATACAATTATCATGACCAAAGGAATTTGTAATATTGATAATATTGTGATATCTCCTGAATATTAAAAAATAATGCTAATCAGTTAAAATCATTCATAACTTTATCTAATCTACATAATTTGTTATTCTTTCTAATAATCATGACAGGAAAAAGTGGGCTAACCCATTATGAACAAATGTCTCATATTTGCAGCACTCAATTTGTATCATAATATATCATAAAGCTAAAACACAAAACCACAGTGATTCAATAAGACCAGTAACAAACTTGAAGATAGTGCAGCCTCAAGAAGGTATCAGATCAAATACTCAGGAAGCAAGAGGGTGAGGGGCAGCAGCATAGAAGACAACAAAACAGTAATTCAGTTAAGTCTTAATTTCCCAACAGTCTCCAGTGCCAAACTGAATCTGTGTGAGTGACTCAATCTAACTCAGTTTTGCTGTGAGAGGTGAATTTTTGTGTGTGAGAAAAGCTGCCACAGACAGAACTGTGACAGAAAAGCGGTTGTGACCATACTTTAGTCATAAATAAAGTGTGAGGATAAGCTGAGGGTGCAGTAAAGTACTTACTGAAAGAGAAGAAAGCTATGATGAACTCTAAAGTGAGTTTGTAAGCCCACCTTCACTGGCGCTTGATTGCATACAATATTATTATTTGCTCCTTTCTTTTACAGAATGTGAATTTTTCATTATTCAAAGTAACAATTCTATAACTAATCAATCATTTAACTCAGAAATTATTAACACATTTGAAAACAAATTTCAAAAAAATATTGCGTTGAAGTGCTTAATATATTGAACTACTACTATCTAACTTATATGTTTGGAGATTTTGCTTTTGTTTTAACCAACTTCAGTGCTATCATCCATTTTACTTTGTGTGCCAATATACTGTACACAGAAACCATATGACTCAGACATACTGTGGCAACACAAGATAAAACTGATACTGCACAGCCAAATACACACTGAAAACTTCAAGTACTCAAAAAGATGTTAAAGGGCAAGTATATCACAAACTAGGTGCATTTTGTGCTGTCATGCAAGACAATAAACAAATAAAATGTAAGTAATTTGTTTCCAAAATTTTTTACATGCTTGGTTAAATATTTAAAGGATTTTGGGTCTTGTACAAAAGTAAAATGTTTACTGTTGAATACAGCAATTACATTCAATAATACTGAATGTTTTTAAACAAATTCTAATGGAAGTACTTTTGCTTTATGCTGGAGAGAATCTTTGTGTTTGTTCTTTTGTGGACAGGAGTGGTATATAGAGGTTTCTTTATGCATATTAAATTCTGTTAAACATAATATTCCAAACTAAAATCTTTCAAGCATAACCTGTATTTGAGAAAACGGTTTACCATCACTCAAATGTCAAATCTAATCTCCAGAAAATGTGTTTTCTCTAATGACCTTGTTGTGCCGAAAGGCCACGCTGCCGCTCACGCAATGCTCCACACCAATGTCTCCTGGGTAACTGCTCCTGTGGCAGCAGGCTTCAGGGACCATCTTACTGGGACTAAGAAGCCTGAAGAGGCTCTCCTCGAAGTCCTCAGGGCCACTTACGCCACAGCACTCAAACTGTACCGACAAATAGGAAGGGAGGGATGAGTACACAGTAGGACTCGGAGGACACTGCTGCATGATAAGTGCTGTTTATAAAGTTGAGCAAAGCAGAAGGTAAATGGTATTTCAAAAACTTAAGCCTCACCATGGTCATAATGGCGTTCCATGTGGAGGTAAAGATATCAGTGTTGTTCTGACCTTGGTACTGGCGTTTCAGCTCCCTACTGAAATACTCTCTAGTTATCTGTATAAAGACACAACACAGACCAGATCATCATCAAGGGAAACATTTCCTTTATTTAGATATTCACAGCCCCATTACCCCTGTACAGCACACTGCCACAAACAAAAGATCATATGCCTTCCTAATCTCTGCATGTCCTCCTTGACTAAATCTATGTACCTGTAGTTCTGCAAACTCCAGCTCTGCCTCCTGTCTTTTTGTCAGTGAACTGTCTTCTAACCATACATCACAGCAGGCCTCAGGTCCTGTAAACCTTCCCTTTTAGTCTTGCTGCTATCCTTCTGTCACAAAGCAACCCAGGCACTCATCTTCACCCACTCCACCCTGCCTGCACTCTCTTCTTCACCTCTCTGTCTGTTGCTTGGGATAGATGACCCCAGGTATTTAAACTCCTAGACATCTCCATACCTCCACAGGTATGCCTTTCCACTCTTCATATTCTTCATCGCTGCTCTCATTTCCTCCCTTTTAATACTCTGCACTTCCTGATTCAGTATCCTTTTTATTTACATAATAAATTATAGTTTCTACCACTCATCTGCCTCTCCTTAACTATTACTTCTGTGCACAATCAAACCTCTCTCTCTTTAGGAATTCCAGCCAACACAGAACAGTCTGTTTCATCTAGTTTGCAGACTTTGGTATAAGGCTGAGCTTTAAGCACTCATCTTTTCCTTTCATAAAAATACACTTCAAAGTCACATCATGGTTTTGTGTAGATTAACTCTGTTAGCTTTTGACTACATTAACTGATCCAGAGCAAGTACTCACATGCTCCCTGAAGAGGAAAGCCAGGATGGCAGCTGCCAGCTCCGCCAGGAAGATGAAAAGGATGAGCATGAAGAACTGAGACAAAACAAATATGACAGTGAGCAAGGACATGTGGAACATTATTCTGCATATGGTGACTCATCGTTATAAGACTGTTACTCTTTCATTTACAGCTTTGATTAGGCTGAAGTAAAAAGGCTTGTGAACAGAATTTTTCCTATCACATGATGGCCTTGTGATGATTACCATTACCGTTATTTATTACTAAATAAATTACCAATCCTTGTTTTATATCTAGTTATTTCTAGTTTTTTGAATAAGAGTCACCAGAGCCATATTCCTTGTAATTTTTGACATACTTTGTCAGTAAGTCTGATTTTGATTCTGATTTGCCTCCCACAGTCAGACTTTCAAAGCAGATTTCTACTGTAGCATCCTGAATCAGAATATTTGACACAAACAATCTGAACAGCAGTGCATGTCATAATTTGCCTGCTAACACTGGTCATACCACCAAAAAAACCCAAAAATTACAATAATGTACCCTCGGCTGCTCCCTTGTATTCTCCTCAAGGGGTTGCCACAGCAGATTAAGCTGCATTAGTAATTTGGCAGAAGTTTTACACCGGATGACCTTTCTGACACAACCCTCCATGGTGAGAGGGGCTTGTGTCCCCATTTGGAATTGAACCAAGAATCTTTTGCTTGTAAGGCAAACCACTATGCTACAGGGGACACCCATACCACCACAACAAAGGAGGAATTAATATGAAAGATGAAATTTGTATTTCAATATTTTTATTTACATTTATACACTAAAATAATCTTCAGGCAGACTTTGAGATCAATCGCAATATCAGGTTTTCACTATATAATTTTTGTGGTCAACAGAGCTTGCTATAACAATATACAGTATGTTAAAAGAAATCACGTTAAGAAAATTTTAAAATAATAATGCTTCAGTCAAATTCATTTTCAAGTCTCTTAACACCAGGTCACTAGCAACCTGTAGGGTTGGGTTTTGTGCTATACAGGCAAATTTTCAGAAACTAGATGTTACCTTTTGGACTCTTGTATACTCAATGATTTTTCTTTTAAAAAGTTTTAATTTGGGTTTCCCAAAAAGTCCAAAAAAAAAAAGACAAAGTTGTATATATTAATCAAATGTAATACCTTCTCTAATCAACCCTATCTTACTTTTGCTGATGGTTATATCGGACTTGAGCGGACTTACAAAGAGGAGGAGACATTTGTTCTCTCGAATGGCTCCGAAACAGCCTAGGAAGCCCAGCAGGAACAGCATGCCTCCCATAGCCAGTATGATGTACACACCAGTGAACAGCAGAGGGTTAACTGCCACAATCTCCCTGAAGCCCATCGGGTCCACCAGCACCCAGACACCAACTCCCAGCAGGAAAGCGCCACCCAGCTGAGATGGAGGAGAGGTTATTTAGTCAGGCATGAAGATGCTGGTCACAAGTATTTAGGTTTCTGAGGTAAATAAGACCACTACACTTAAAGGGATCATGCGTTCCATGTTTTTTAACGGTCCCTTCTGTATGTTATACATATGCTTCCTGAAATGTTGCATTATCAAACATTTTCTTCTGCATCTCAGAGCCCTTTGACGTGACCCCCTTTTGACTGCCTGATTTTGTTTTCAGCCAAAAAAAAAGACCAAAAAAAAACAGATTAAAAAAATATTTCATCCTGCACTGTATTCTTTCTTGTCTATTCTTCTGATCAGGTTGGTTAAATTACTAGAAAAAACATTTTGAAAAGCAAATCTAAGCTATAATTTCACAAGATTGTTTTCCATTCATCTTTGTTCAGGCTGGTTCAAAATGACTACAGAGAAAAGTGTTAGACTCACAAAAATAAAGAAGTTAAAGATGAACATCAGGTACTTCATACAGCTGAGACAGTCCCCCTCCATGGCTGAGCCTTGCCCTGACACTTCCCCTGTTCCTGCACAAAAACAAGCAAACATGCACAAGTTCATTTAAAAAAAATATATATAAAACTGCTGTCAAAGCACTCAGATATACAACTGTAGATTCAAAAACAGCTGGGATACTATGTAAAATGCACCCATAAAACCTGAAAAGCACTGTGTGACCATAGTTTGATCCTTAATATCAAATGCCAGTTAAAAATCCAGCAAAGACAAAACAAATCTATATAAAGAGGATGTAGAAAAGAGGGTTTCTTCTTTAAACATGAGCCCATTTAAGACAGACTAAGGTGAAATGTGATATGAATAATTAAAATATGTTTCTGGAAATTGTGGATGTAGGATCCTTTGTACTAGGGAAATTAACACTGAATGTTATATACAGATTTTGGAGCAACATACATTGCCAGCCAGAAGACTTTTTTTCTAGGAAGGGCTTGCATATTTATTTCACCAATACAGTGTCAAACCACATTCGGAAATTATTCCAAAAGCATGGCATTGTATGTAAAGGTCTTGGCGATCTTTACGTAAGATGTACCTCAGTACTTGGTAACCCTGCTCTGTAACTTAACCGAGTTATGTCCTACATGCTTCCACTTTTCAAAAACACGAATTGCAGCCAGCTGTGAAATATCAAGAAGTTTCACTTGGTGATATGCACAGTGGCAGCCAATATTTGTATCATGCTTGGATTCAGCTGACCTCTGTAAAACAACTCATTCTTTCATAAATGTACAGACTGTACAGCTAGGTGCTTGATTGCAAACACTGTAGCAGTAGGACTGACTGATACTCCAGAATTCAAGAGGTTTGGCCCAATACTTTTGTCCACACAGAACATGAAAAACACATACAATTTATCACATAAAGCTACTGAAGACTGTTACTGTATTTTGTTTTCATTTGTCTGATATGAGCATACACAATGAGCCGTTCACAGAAATGCATGTTGACGCACCAGCAGTAACAGCTTTTGTCAGTTGTGGAGAAGTGACACTGACAGCCTGTCCTTGTATGACAGTATAACACATGGAGGGACGTGGGCTGGTGGTGAGAAGGACATGTTGATGTAAGTGGGGCCATCAGTGGGGGTGTGAACAGGACCAACTGTGCACTTATGGTCCTGATGGTGTTTATCAGTTGAAGCTAGCACACAGCCACCTGTCACATCAGAGGGGACGGAGAGCAGTTTAATAACACCAAATTTGATCAAATTATATTGCCAGTGTTTATTTCTGATGAGATCACAAGAACTGTGTCTGGCCTGTTTTGATGATTTAGTATTTATCACCGCTCGTGTTAACTGATTCTTTGTTCATTGGTCAAACAAGGCATCTTTCAAGTATAGAAGAACATTTGGTTTTTTTGGGGGTTTTTTTTTTTTTTGGAATAATGTGCTAGAAACCACGCCTCTCAGCAACTTCAAACTCTCCAGGCCCACTGGGGAATGCAAACCTTAAAAATGGTGTGCTATATCAAATGAGGCTAAAAATATGCATTTTTATTGGCAAACCTACATTTTCAAGACAAAGACAACTCAAGTTCTCACTGCGTTCATAAACTACACACCAATGCTGTGTTATATGAGACATTTTACAAACTCAGAGGTCCAAAAAGTCAAAAGGAAAAGTCTCAAACAGCTGTATGTTTTTAGTTCAAGACCTGAAATGAGCTGAACTTGACTCTCTGAGGTCTAAATCATCAAGAATGACCCCAACCCTAGCTCCAAATTCTAATCCTATGTTTTGAAGAAAGGAAAAGGTATATTTTGTAAATAATATAACTAGTTTTTGATGTGTGTCAGTTAGAATAATGACTCTTTCTCCCTGGATTACCAAGACTTGGGAGAACAACTCCAAGAATGATATATGTTGATAAAAAAGGGTTAGGATCATCACATATGAACGCAGGGTTAAACAGAGAAACATCTTTACATAGTGTTTCTTCTCTGAACACTGCCTCACGTTGCAGCAGATTTCTACATGCTCAGGAGGAAGCATAGAGCGTTTGATCATGTCTGTCCATCAGATTTCTATGCACAGTTCACCATCCAGTGAAGTCAAGTTTTTCATATGGCAACAGAGTAAACATGGCAACCAGTAAGTTCATTCGTCAATAATAATAAAAACATAGCTATTTAGAAAAAAAGAAAAATTAGACAAATAAGCTAAATCAACAACAGTCCAGGATGATTAATCAACAGAATTGCTATAGCATCATACCTTTGTTATTGTGGGAAAGGTATTGTGAAAATATTGTTATGTGATTCACGTCATCAGTCCTACAGGATGACTACCTATTATCATGGGAACACTGCTATCAACATGATATGGCTCTGCTTTGCTTTCCAGTACTGGAGCCACAACGAGACTGACCAGTGAAATGGAATTGGTGTTTGGTTCACAAGTTGGTTTGACTCAGGACACGTTTTTCTCCATCGCTTTTAGAAGACATCAAAATTCTGTTGTTCAGTCAATGAGGACATCAGATAAGAAAACACAGCTGAACTTCTTTTCTTCTTCTTCTTTTGGCTGCTCCCATTAGGGGTCGCTACAGCTGCCTCCATCTCAACCTATCCCATGAATCTTCTTCCCTCACACCAACCCTCTGCATGTCCTCCATGAATCTTCTCTGTGGTCTTCCTCTTCGTCTCCTGCCTGGCAGCTCCATCTTCAACATCCTTTGCCCAATATACTAACAAACCCTCCTCTGAACATGTCCAAACCATCTCATTCTTGCCTCTCTGACTTTGTCTCCAGACTTCTCAACATGAGCTGTCCCTCTGATGGACTCATTTCGAATCCTGTCCATTCTGGTCACTCCCAGGGAAAATCTCAACATCTTCAATAATATCCACCTCCTGTCTTTTCATCAGTGCCACCATCATCAGACCATATATCACTGCAGGTCTCACTATCGACCTGTAAACCTTCCCTTCACTCTTGCTGCTATCCTTCTGTCACAAAGAACCCCTGACACTCGTCTCCACCCATTCCTCACCCAATCTAGTATAGGCAACTTTGGATACATTTTGTATTCTTGTTTTATTGTGCTTTCTTCCATGCTGTATGTACATAGATTTTATATTTTTTCTAAACATACAAATAAAATATATATAGTTTGAAATTAATTTGCTGTCAACTATGAAAAATGTTAAAATTGAAAGGGCCATGGGAGGAAGGTAAGACTTACTATGCTTGCTGGTAGTTGTCAGGTCACATCTGAACTCACAGAGGTTAACAAAGGTAATTCATGCTTAATAACAGTATTGCTCGTTTGTCTGACTCTACTGTGCTCTCAGCCAAGTAAATGTTTATTTACTGCTAATTTGATCACACTGTTTCAGGTTTTAACCTTAATTAAGTAAAAGAACAGACAGTCTGCTCTCACAGCAATTAAACATGGGTTTTTCAACTGCCAGTGCACTCTGGGTAATTGCAACATCTTTGGGTGAGACGAGGGTTAGGAATATAAAGCCGTTTGTCTGGCGCTGATGTCAGCATAATTACACATGAATTACAGTTACTCTAGTAGATGTGTGATTATGAAATGAACAAATAAAATACAAAATATGAAAGAGCTGTCAAAAACAAGACAGTCAAAAACATAACTGCAGTTGCATTTAAAGCAATCAGAAAACTGCTGCCATAATTACAGAAACGGATTCAAATCAATTCCAGTTCAATTTTATCTACATAGCACCAATTCATAACAAAAGTTGCCTCCAGACGCTTCACACTGTAAGGTAAAGACCCTACAGTATTAGAGAGAAAACCCCAACAATCAGATGAACTCCCAATGAGCAGGCACTTGGCAACTGTGGGAAGGAAGGAATTCCTTGTAACGGGAAGAGACCTCCAACAGAACCAGGCTCAGGGAGGGGCAGCCATCTCCCTCCACCAGTTGGGGATGAGGGAAGAGAGAAGAGAGTAAGGAGAGCAAAGAGAGGCACAGACTATGGGAGAGAGAAGACAACATTTAATGACATGCAGCAGTAACAAATAAATGCATGGGGAGTGAAAAGAGGTGGGTGGAGAAGAAATACCCAGCACATCACAGAACAGAGTAGTAAATGTTGACAACACGTATGACATAAAATCACAGAAACAAAGAAAATAGTGTGAAGGTGGGTTGCAAAGCTGAACTGCCATTACTTCTACTAAACTTGACTTTGTGTCTAAACTATTTGATTTCTCTTCAGCCAATATCCAGCTGGACAGCTTGTATTTTCGGGGTTGTTGTCTTGCTGCTGAATTTCCATTCACATACAGATCTTCTTTAGTTAAAACCAAAGAAGCCAATGACAACTGATTGTCATTCTACTGACTGAAAACACCTGACTCTAATTTTGTGTTCAAATTTGCTATTAAACCTAGAGATTCCAACACTTTGGATCCTCAATAAAACTAGATCGTACAGTTTTCCACAACTACGGTAAGGAACAAATTTTTTTTTTTTTTTTTTAAATTCACATATTTTTTTTTTTCCTGAAATATCTAAAAGTCCAATATTACATTACAAATCGAACATTATATTGCAAATCTAATTTAAATGGACTTTAAAGTGTTAATTGCTGTTCTCCAACAGAACCAGGCTCATGGAGGGGTAAGCGATCTACCTCGACCGGTTGGGGGTGACGGGAGAAAGAAGAAAGAAAGAAAGGAGAGCAAAGAGACCTGCAGCAGTAACAAATAAATGCATGGGGAATGAAAAGAGGTCGGTGGAGAAGAAATGATCAGCACATCATAAGAAGCCTCCCAGCAGCCTAAATCTACTGACTAAAATCGTTTCCAAAGTGATACATTCTAAAATTTCCAAACTGGATAAGCCAAGGCCTGGGTTAACCACGACTGCCTACGGTGCTGCTGGGTAGCAGTGCTACTGTTAGCACAAGAACAAGTAGAATGAGAGGAGGAAGGTCTGTTAGCAGGCAGAGAAAGAGAAAAAAAGGTAGGCGTGTAGAAGTGAGTGCAGGGACATTAAATTTAGGGTAAGCGAAGAGAGCTGGCTGTTATGATGGAAAAAAGGAAAGTAGATGTAATGTGTTTACAAGAGATCCAGGTTGAAGGGAAGCAAGGAGTATCAAAGGTGGATTCAAACTCTGCTACCATGGTGTAGATACTAAAAGAAGTGGCGCAGGGGTAATCTTTAGGGAAGAGGAATCTGAAAAGCATTCTGTAGGTGAAGAGCGTCAGACAGAATCATGAGTATGAAGCCTGAAATTGAAGGTGTGATGCAGTATGTTGTTTTGCATTTGCCTCACAAGTTGGTTGAAACTTAGAAGAGAAAGAGAAATTCTAAACTCTCAGTATGAGGTCCAAAAAATGTCGATGCAAGTGAAGGATTCATTATTCACCTGAAAAAGCAAAACAAATAGCATTAGTAGGATAAGAAGCAGCAAGATTAATTCTGAAGTGTACAGGACTATATGCACAGATACAGCCAAATGCTGCAAAACTGTTTGGACAGCACTTCACAATGCTAATGGATAATGACCCATGGATAATGAGTACTGGAAAAACAACCCAAAAGTTTCTCAAGGCAAAGAAATGGGATAGTCTTCAATGGCCAAAATAATCCTTACGTTTAAATTTATATTATACACACTCAGACGAACGCTTCGGGAGCAATGTGAGGCTCAATGTCTTGCCC
This sequence comes from Etroplus canarensis, assembly GCA_015106775.1. Lineage (NCBI taxonomy): Eukaryota > Metazoa > Chordata > Actinopteri > Cichliformes > Cichlidae > Etroplus > Etroplus canarensis. Next base: position 1,750 of record VUQH01071096.1, on the reverse strand, counting down.
TAAGACACTTCGGCACGCAAGTTGGAGAAGCCAGAGATCAAATCACCAACCTTTTTGTTAGAAGATGGCCCACTCTACCTACTGAGCTACAGTGAACCCTTTACAAACCAGGAAATATAATCCTAGTTTGAGAAAAAAAAAAAATGGATCCCTTTGTTTAATATAATTATGTAATCCCCAGATAGCCGTGGCCAGCCACACTCCCATGTGAAAAGCTTAGCCCCCGTCAAGCACTAGTTAGAAACTATAGTCTAAAATTCTGTAAAACTTATTTTGAGAGTCTCTCATGTCCCTAGATCCTGGACAGTTCACCAGTCAATCACACAGCAATATTAAATAAAGCTGAATGTTTTCATTAATTAAATATACTTGGCTACTTGTTTGATGTTTCTTTGATGAAATATGGTACCACAGTTAGCCATTTCTTTATTTCTGTAGCTACTTTTCACTTCATGATCTTGACACATTTCCTTGTAATCCCCTTGTATTTAGAGGTCTATCTCCTCTGTGATTGTAATTTCTTCTCTAAGAACAGTTTAGGATTGTACCTTTAGAGCACAAATGTAGATTTCATAATTATACACACATCAAATGAAAAATCACTAAAAATATACCATTTAGCACTATTTAGATACCCTCAACATGTTTGTTTTTTCAAAACCCAATTCATATAATTTATGCCACTTCGAACCTATTTATTCTGGCTCTTTAGCAAAACTTTAGTTAGACCAATCAGCTTTCCACCAACAAATACGTTAAATGCGTTTGAACAGTTTCTAAAACTCAAATTCCAGAAAAGTTGGGAGATTCTTTAAATTTGAACAAAATTAAAACTTAGACTTTGAAATCACATGAGGCAATATTTATTCACAACAGAACATAGATAACATAACAATTCAAACTGGGAAATTGTACACCTTCATCCACTAAATGAGCTCATTTCAAATTTGATGCCTGCTACAGGCTAGAGAGGCAGAGTCTCTCAGAAGTAAAGATGGGCAGAAGCTCCCCAATCTGTGAAAGACTGTGTAAAAAGATTGTGGAATACTTCAAAAAAAATGTTCCTCAACATCAAATTGCAAAGGCTTTGCAACTCTCATCATCTACAGTGCATAACATCATCAAAAGATTCAGAGAAACTGGAGATGTCTCCATGCCAAGGGACAAGGCCGAAGACCTTTATTGGATGCCCGTGGTCTTCGGGCCCTCAGACGACACTGTATCACTCATCGGCATGATTGTGTCACCGACATTACTAAACGGGCCCAGGAATATTTCCAGAAACCACTGTCAGTTAACACAATCTGCCATCTGCAGATGCCAACTAAAGCTCTATCATGCAAAAAGGAAGCCATATTTGAACATGGTCCAGAAGCGCTGTCGTGTCCTGTGGGCCAAGACTCATTTGAAATGGACTGTTTCAAAGTGGGAAAGTGTTCTATGGTCAGACGAGTCCAAATTTGACATTCCTGTTGGTAATCACAGACGCCGCATCCTCCGGGCTAAAGAGGAGGGAGACTTTCCAGTGTGTTATCACCCCATACCATCATCTCTGATGGTATGGGGGTCCATAAGTGCATATGGTATGGGTAACTTTCATGTTTTGGAAGGAACTATGAAGGCTGAAAGGTATATAAATGTTTTAGAGCAACATATGCTCCCCTCCATATGACGTCTATTTCAGGGAAGGCCTTGTGTATTTCAGCAGGACAATGCAAAACCACATACTGCAGTTATTACAACAGCATGG
>VUQH01071093.1:0-11685 GCA_015106775.1 Etroplus canarensis | reverse complement strand
CACTCTACAGTAGTATTAAAAGCACTCTATATGTGTGTGTCCTTTAAGCGCTTTTGTCAGCAAGACTGGTAAATATCCTACTATATTAATAAAGTCTAGCCTATCAGAGACCAGGAAGGAAAGTCAACAAAATACTGTGTAAGCAAACAGACTTCTGTATAACAGCTCTATCATTAAGACAGAGGAGAATCTAATGGAATACATTTCTTATTCCATTAAATTAATGTTTGTATGTACATAAAACAGTCTATAAAGTTTTTATAGTTTCAGGTGCAGCCTTAATGGTTTTTACAATTCTGAAGGTACAGAATGAATATAAAAACAAAATGTGAATATAGACCTAGACAATAATAGGAATCCTGCTTTAGGATCACATATTAATGCTTACAGAACAACAGGAGTGTCTTAAAAATTTTTGCAGCTCTAAGACTTTAGACGAGTCGAGGAATCTTCCTGGACCTGTGAATTCATTTTCCAGAGAACTGAATGGTCAGTAGGTGATGATTTCATATCTGCTGATCTTTAATCTGGAACTTAACCTGCTCTGAAGCAGATTAGATCTACAGCATAAGTTACCATGGCAATTTACCCCTGTAAGCAGTAAACCACCTTTTACTGTAATAATATTTATCTGTTTTAATATCTGATGCAAAGACATCCTTTAGAGAACAATGTAAGACTTTACAGTCCCAGACCCAACCAAGTGCTGCTGGTCCTGAAACAACCACAGACCACAAGGTCCACTTTCTCCAGCTCCATGCCTTACAACAAAAACACAGTGAGACCACAAATGCAAACCTTACTTTATTTTTTAAAAAACATGAAGCCAGTAAGCACAGTGGAAAATGTGGGCTTTAAGCAACTGATTAAAGCAATTACCCTCATTAGCAGTTATCTCAGACAGCTCCACTACACACAGAGAGCAGAGACAGAGTCGCGCACCTGAACCATATTTGAGCCTCACTGCCCACAGCACTGACCAAGATAGGAAATTTGAAAAGGAAATGTCTTTTAAACAGGTGACGACATGACTTTAGGACTGACAGAAACACTTTGATCCTGAGGACCGAATTTGTGCTAAGGATATATACACAATGTTTTTGTCTATAGCTTTGTAGGTTTTGTTGGTAAACAAAGGAAAGGATACATCACAGAGGCAGATTATTTGAAATTTAATTTTATATTAATACCTACTTTATTTACTTGGTACTGACCAAAGAATTTACTTTGTGTTCTCCTGTAAAACTTAAACCTAAAATTAAAATTCTAAAGCTTTCAAGATTTTAAAATTAAGATTTTATTTTAGATGGAGCTGACCCACAGCTTTAATGTTCTCCTGTAAATCCTGAAAGCGTCTGACTGCTCAGAATTAAGATTTTAGTTTATATATCCATTTTATTTATTTGAAATACAGTTGTATAAGGATCTATAGTACATGTCATGTTCAACTTTTGACAAATGACATTCAAGCCAAAATTTACCTCATATCTTCACATCTCAGGAGTAAAAAGGAAATTTTAAGCTTGACAGCAATTATTTTGATTTATATCAAAACTTACATCATATCAACCGATACGAATATTATCTTGATTAGAATTTCTCCCATATTGCCCAGTTCTACTCAGGGTTAACCCTGAAGTTATCTGGATAAGCTCAAACCCTGCTTCACAGGCCTCAGCTAAGTAACTGCAGCATGAATTCAAACCATTAAAACTGGTGTTCATTCAAAATCCTCTTACCATTTCTCGTCGGCGCTCATCTTCTCTTTCTGCCTCTTTGGCATAATCCCGTGCCTTTTTCCTCTCCCTGAGCTCCCAGTTTTTTAGACGCTACAATAAAGAGAATGTCAGATAAGCACCAGCCAAACACATGTATTACCCCTAGCTAAGATAAAGAGATGTTGCTGTGTTAAAAACACAGCAACATCTGGTGTATGAAGATGTATTGCCTTTTAGGACACTGAACACCAATTAGTCATTTCATGCTAATGTTTCCATTTCCACTGACTTTCTTGGATCTTATAAAATTTATTATAAACATTTGGTGTTACAGGATGTAGGAGCTGTGACCCCACTACTGGTAGCAAAGCACCTCTTGCTCAGACACTTTGTCACATGGCTGCTATCATTTTCAACTCAGTCATTCCCACCTCTTGATAAGCTGCTTCCTTGTCTCGAAGTTTCCTCTCCAGCTTCCTGCGTTCATATGCCTCTTCTTCATCCTCTTGGTCTCTCTTCTTTTCTCTGTCTCTGTCTCGGCTCACCTCTCTACAAAATTAAAGTTATAGATAATTTTTTCTTTAATGTAATTCGTGAACATATAAAACCTATGACAAATGTAAGTATTAAGCTGTTAATCAAACATGGCATATGGTCTTGAGAAGAGTTTCATCAGCCAAAATGAGATATCTTCAAAGCAGGGATAAATTTTGGCATCCCCACACTTAAGTGATTTAGATTAAATTCAAAGAAAATTAGCTTGTAGAAATTTAGGTGACAAGCCATCATAATTATCACCAGTATTTGCAAACAGCTTTTATCGGTTTGGTTGTAACATTTGACTTTATGCTTTATTTTTCTTTTTTTGGTTCACCTGGATCGACTGCGGTCAGCGCTCCTGTCATGGCTTCTATCTCTCTCCCAATCTCGGTCTCGCTCTCTTTCCCTGGTCCTGCGGTCGCGGTCTTTGTCTCGGTCTCTCTCCCGCTCTCGTTCCCTTTCCCTTTCCCGTTCCCGCTCCCGCTCCTTCTCCCTCTCGCGGTCCCGCCGCTCTCTTTCCCGCTCTCGCTCCTTTTCCCGTTCCCTCCGTTCACGCTCAAACTCCAGCCGCTCCTTCTCCCGTTTATCCTTCTCTTCCTCTAGTTTCTGCAGAGCAAAATACAGACCGGTTCAGCTGATGCCACACAAGATCTAGGGAGCCTCTGCAATTAATTCACAACTGTGCACAGATCAAGTGGTTTCCAGATTTTGGCTTCACAGAGGAACATGCTCTTTGCTAATAAGTGCAAAGCTTCTACAAGAAGCTGGAATCCTAACCGGAAAACCAGGAACAATCAAAAGGCTCTCCCTCACAGAGAGCCAGTTTCATCATTCAACTAAAGCTATACAGAGCATCGTGTTGCTTCAAACTTACAGCATAAACTACAGTTTAGCAAGAATGGGACTGGAAACCACTTTAATGGCCTTAGAGACCCGTGGAACATATTCAACTTGAGGCATTCATAATGAGAAAAACGCGGGAAATGACAACGCTTTTTCTCTCCTTTAGAGTCCTTTTCTCAGAAAAAGGAAAACAAAAACAGAAAACAGGCATCAGTCTTTTGTTGAACTAGTTATTTGTGACTTACAGGTGTTGAACTATGGACTCAGCCCTTCGCTGCCCCTACAAGCCTTTTAAGTTAGGCCTGGGAGGAAAGCAGGTCACACGGTATACAAGGGAAAAATGTTATGGGATTCTGTCTTTCTTAAGCATCATCAATATCATCTTCATCATCATCATCATCATCATCAACAGCCTTTAATTCACTGGGTAACATGGCATTCGGTATTTTGCTAAATCAAAAAAACTGACATTATGAACATATTTCTGCACAGATAAATGAAATTGTAGAAACAGTCTTACCCCTGCAGAAGTCTTCAGCAGCTCTTCATGACTTACAATTCACACACACACACACACACACACACACACACACACACATCACAACTCTGGCTTTATGGGCATCACACACAAGGCTTTCATTCCTTTTCAGTTACAAGAGCACGTGATGCAAAATGAGACTTAAAGAATACAACGATTAATTGTTCATCACTTTGCATTTCTCTTACATTTGTGCTCTTGTCCAAGCACATTCTTTACAAAGCCAATTCCATCTAAGTCATCTCAGTTATATATGACCACAGGCAGTCAGCTGGTCTTTACTTAGAAATGCTGACAGACTAAAAGCCTTGGGTGTTCTGCAACTTAAGAGAAGGGAATATGTGACATGACAGAGAAGATGATAGCTGTTAGCAGTTGTGTTAAAATATAGTCCCCCTGTTAAATTGTAGTACTTATTTAGTGGCTAAAGTATAACACATCTGTTTCGTTGATTTCATGTCAACTGTTCTATTTTTTTAAATTTTAGTGCCTTTTACTTACCTCTGCAGTGTCTGCCAAGGCTTGCTAAATAAACATTTAACCACCTACATGGTTTTAAATAGAATGTGCATACAAACTAAGAGATTTCTGCAATTTTTAATTTACCTTCCAATTATTATTAAGACAAGATTATCAAGGTAAACCAAGGACTGTGCTGCTCTGTTTTGCAACAAAGCTTTCATAGTTCCTTTTCCTTTAGTTTTGAACTCCTAAAATGTCTGAATTCAATCCTTGAAGGCTGTGGCAGGTTTCGCTGGATTCATCTTTATTTATTTAGTGTTTTTTTTCTCTTTTCAGTTGAATTATAATTATAGCTTATGGGAATCCACTCAACAACACAAGTTTAAGTCTGAGTTACAATGTTAAATAATCATACCAATACTAACCAAAATAATTGTGGTATTTTTTCTGCTATAATCATGCAGCCCTATTATAATAAATGGCGCGTTTCATGCTACATCCTCTTTGGCGAGGTCATGATTACAGCTGCAGAACACATCTTACAAACAAGACTTCCGCTGCTGCAGCTCAACTACTTTTTCTTCTTTGTTTCAATTGCAAACATTCTGGTTTACCCCCAATTATTCTGTTTGGGTTTGCGGGGTTTTTTGCACACAAATCAGGGCGTCACAGCAGTCAACACATTGTGAGATGGTTATCGTAAATTTGAAAGACTGAATTTTGCCACAGACGATCCTTGATTAAAAGACCATAACGGTCAACTTTTGAACCCTTCTCACTATGCAACGATGGACCACAGATATCACAGATTCTTTAATATCAACTTTTGTGTGGGACCCCCTCCAAAATACACTCAGCCTAAGAGCTTATCAGACATATTCACTGCCTTTTTTGTTTAGTTTTTGGCAACAGCAGCTGTTCCTGGATATCTGTCTTCACAGTTATAATTCCTAATAGCTGGAGCAATAAACTTTAATCGCATAGAGCTGCTCTTTCCTGTTTTGTACTAAATCCATGCCTTGGCCACATTTTGGCAAACCCTGTATAAAGCTTTTACTTAGATAAAGAAGAAAACAATGAGTCTTTACTTGAGTTTCATTTTGTGTAATTTTTAAATGGATGGACGAATAAACTCACTGAGCTATTTTGCATAAAATAAAAACTAAGGTAGAGGGAGGAAGACACCTATCAAGTGGAAGAGATGGAAGAGAGAAATTCCACAACAACACATACAGAAAACACGTACCTTGCCAGTCTTCAGATCATCTTACTGCTGTGGAGAGGGCGTCCCCACCCCACACTAGAATAATAAGGCTACAGCCAAAGTCACTGCAGTGGTTATTGAGTCCTTGTGCTTCAACATGAACACCATTAAGACAGACCATAAGTTACAGAGGACTCGCACAGGTTCACTGACTCCAGCTTTGAAGGCAAACATCAATGCTGCCATAAAGTCATAATAATGTAGAAAAACTGTCTTTGCATGGTGGAAAGGTTGGCTAAATCAAGGCCAACACACACACACACACACACACACACACACACACACACACACAACTGAGCAGTGCAGTTGCCCCAATGCAAGTCCTCAAGAGGGGGACGCCCAGTATATGTATATAGTAAATGAAGGCTGATACTTACATCCTATCCTGGCAACTTTTTCCAAAGCTCTGAGATTCATCTTGCTTTAGTCACCATATGATCACTATCATAATGGTGGGGTTTAATGAATAGATTAGCTTTTAAGTAACTTTACATCGTCTCCATGCATTTTTGTGTGATGAATGAAGATATGGATCTATAATGGTCACACCTAGATAGTTTGACTATGGTGACAGGTGTCAAATCACGCCTGAGAAAGTTGACAAGAATACACTAGCTGTCTGCCTACTTGTAGTGTTTGAACACTGAAAATGAAACATTTAACATAGTTTAGGGCGCAATAATATGTTTGGTGGTGTTTAGGGAGGGCCGATTTGTAAAGCAGTATGCATGTTACTCAGTTAGAGCAAAAAGTGGTAAATGTGTCAACTAAATGTGCAAGCTCTAGGAGTGAACTGCTGTCCAAAACCTGAAATGTCAACTACAAGATCAAAGAAGCCACTTTACCTTGTGAGTGTCACGAAATTTACTAATCTCTCTGGAAATCAGGTCTCTCTTGTCTTCCTCCATGTCAATAGTGTTTATGTCATCCTGTGGAAAAAGGAGAATATTTTCAGGTTAACAATGCTCCCTTTCACATTTAGGGATAAACAGTGGTATAAGTAAACAATCGAGGTTGGTACCTCTTCTTTTTTCTCCTTTTTTCTCTTTCGTCGCTGGGACTCATCATCTTGAGAAGGGGCATTAAGTTCGGCAGCATATTCCCGCATCAATCCATCAATGGCACCTTTGATAATCTGATCTTTCTTCTTTGTCTCCTCATCTAGGACCTCTTCCTCATCGTCTCCGGCATCTTCATCCTTTTTATCCTGCCAATACAGAAAAATACAGATTAGGGATCGGTTTTCAATCTTCATTAGCCACTGCAATGATTCAACATCAATTTGAATGGCGATAATGGATATCTAAACAACAAAAAAAGACACGCAAAGAAACAAACAAAATTCATACTCCATTTGCAGTCTTCTTCTTAGCCTTCCACTCATCCAGTTGTGCTTTAGTCTTAGCATCCACTTTCACAAGTAGGTTTTTATCTCCAATCTGCAGGTCATGAAGCAACCGCAAGGCTCGCAATGTGGACTCTGGCTCCTTGTACTCACAGAAACCAAAAGCTGCAACAACATATTGATATAGACAATACATGAAGACATGATCAAATGTTTATTTACAGATTGAATTTAGGGTTAGTAATGGATCAAAGTATTCCTGACCGGACGATACTCATTTTATGCATTAGAAATTACCTTGAAGCTTGCCAGAGGCTCCTTGGACTCTCTTCCAGCTCAGAACAATTCCACATTTCTACAGTTTAGGAGGAAAATATGCTGTTTTTATTGGTGTTAATTGTTCAGGACTCCATTAAAATTCCAGACGATGTAAACATAGATAGGATCTGTAAGTGCTGTTTTTTTCTCCCTTACCGCCAGCAGCTGTCTGATCAGCATGTCTGAAGCTTTCTCTGATATATTCCCCACAAACACTGTGGTAGTGGGCCCACTGTTCTCCTCATTGTCTTTGTTGTGCACAGCAGCAGTTTCCTTCTTAGGAACTGCAGGCTTGCTGAGCACTGGCACTGAAGGAACCATTACTGCAGAAGCGGGAGTCATGATACCCATGTGAACTGGGATCATGGGAGCTCCTGCAATAGCAAAAGAAAACATACTTCAGACAGAGTCAAAGCAACAAGCAATTATACCATTTCTCAGATGGTCTGTGATTGCAAATAACTGTACACTGTAAATTTCTTGCCCAGTCTTAAAGAAAGTTCCTTCGGCTGCTCTTTATATTCCCCAAGGGTTCGTCACAACAGACGAATCCACATAGGTAATCTGGCATTGACTTTCTGCCTGATGCCATTCCTAACACAATCCTCCCAGTGTGGGAAGGGCTTGGGCCCTCATATAGGTTTGAACAAAGTATCTTGCACATGCAAGGTGAATGCATAAACTACTACACTACAGAGGTACAATTTCTCACTCAATTTTAACTAACTTAAAGGCTGCTAGTCTTCGCCTTTTTTAGGGCTCATCACATCATCTGCTTCCATTCACATAATTTCTAAACGTGGGAATCACCAGACACCCTGTGAGATGATATTACGATACTTAAATCGCAATACAATATTGCAATTTGAAACAGTTTGTGATATGCTAAATATTGAAATTAAAATATATTGCGATATATTGTTCTTGACCACATTTTTAAACTGCAAATTATGCCCCAAAGGTAAAATTTGTTATTATCCGTTTTATCTAATAAGATAAAGTTCTCAGCCTGTTCCTCTCTCTTTAGTCATTTTTATTGCTGCAAAATGCGACTGTCAAGCAGACAGACCAACACTGTAACTGAAATCTGTCATAAATAACAAAAAAAATAAATAAATAAATTACAGTCACATCCAACTTAACTGAATGTAAACGTGTGGTATACTGAATCATTCCATGTATTTTGAAAAGTACAGCAAAAGTTACACAGCCCATTCAGCAACTGAAGAATTTGAGAATATACATAAGATTATGTAGGTGGACTAAAAAAACTGTTGATTTTATTATTCTAGTACTTAGTTTGCAACTTTTATAACAGGATGTCAATATTCGGTATCCCTTTAACGATACAATATTGGCACACAAAATAAGGCAATAGATACCGTATCAATTTTTTTCCTCCACTGTTAATAATTTTCTTTTGGGATAAATAAAGCATACTTCAGTTCAATCTCACCCTATCCCTTGCATCCTCTTTTTCATTCTTTGTCCAATATATCCTCTATCCCTCCACTGCACGTCCAAACCATCTCAATCTTGCCTCTCTAACTTCATCAACAAACAACTGAACTGTCTAAAGGACTCATTTCTAACCTTGTCCATCCTGCTCACTCCCAACTAAAATCTCAGCATTTTCAATTCTGCTTCCTGTCTTTTTGTCAGTGCCACTGTCTTCAAACCATACATCACAGCAGGTCTCACTATATCAGTCGTCTTCTTTTAGCTGCTCTCATTAGGGGCTGCCACAGCAGATCATCTGCCTGTTCTCCCATTCATCCTGTTCTGTTACACCATGTCCTCCTTCACTACATCCATGAACCATCTCTGTGGTCTTCCTGTTTTCCTCCTGCCAGGCACCTCCAATATATCTACTATCCCTCCTCTGCACATGTCCAAACCACCTCCACCTTGCCTCTCTAACTTCATCCACAAACTGCTCAACCTGAGCAGTCCTTCTGATATACTCATTTCTAATCCTGTCCATTCTGTCAATTATTCCACCTCCAGCTCCACCTCCTGTCTTTTTTTGTGCCAAACTGCAAACCATACATCAGAGCAGGTCTCACTACCTTCTTGTAAACCTTTCCTCTCACTCTTGCCTACCCTTCTGTCACAAAGCACCCCTGAAACTTGTCTCTACCCACTCCACCCTGCCTGCTGCTTTGAATGTTTGACTCCAAGTACTTAAACTCATCCACGCTTAAAATAACGGTAAAATCTAAGGTCAGAACTAAAGCAAAACAAGTGAATGTGGATCAGACAGACGCTTACCTGTGGGGAAGCCTGTATACTGAGGGGGAAGCCCTGGAGGGGGCAACAGCGGCCGGTTTAAATGAGGGGGGAAGGACATTCTGGTTGTGAACTGGACCGACCTGGCGAAAAGAACAAAGGTACACATAAGCAGAAGCACTTGACGTTTCACTAGATGAAGTTCTCCGAACACTGGAAGTTCAAAATACGACTCAAACTTTTCCAAATATGACTTCATTTCAACTGAAGTAGATTAGGGAAAGCACTGCTATGTTTTGTCAGTATTTCAGCACACAGATTTGACATATCTGTTTGTGACATCTACCGCCAAACACTTACAGTACTTCAACTTAGCTCAATGGGGTGACGCTCACTAGGAGACCACTATAAAGTCCCACGCTCGACGTATTGTTATCGCGATGTTCTCTTTCACCTCGCCCCCAATTTGGGGGACCAAAAACTAGCAGCTTAGTTCGCTAAAGCTGGTACTAAGCACGCTGTGTCCCCGGCACAGTTCTATTATGCTAAGCTAATATTAGCTCGACCTGGTGTTACCTAACAAACAAAACTCAGTTTACTATGAGTTTAAAATGAATATAAAAATAGCCAGATATACATACCCTTAATCAGGTGGTGTTTAAAAGAATTAAAAAAGACTCTCAGAAGGTTATTAATTATGAAAATCTCGCAACGGTTCCGAACGTTGGATTAGCTCCCTGGCTAGTCGCGGCCTTCAAAGAAACATTTTACGCAAGCGCCTTACGCACCAGTCTACCGGAGCGCTTGTTTTGCATACCAGGACGCGACCACCGGACGGAGCTTTAAAGAGTGCCATAGTGATAGTAGTGTGATACAGCCTTTGCTACCACTGTTATAATATTAGCACCTATAAGAAGAATAACTATTCTTATTATTAATAATATTCCCAATAAACAAGGTTACTACAGATGCAATAGTTGCTTTGAGAGTGGTGAAGGAAATGTATAGAGAAGGTCAGAAGGAGTCTTTGTGAAAGATGGTTTCAAGGTGGGGGTGGGATTACATCAGGGATCAGCTCTGAGTACGTTCTTGTTTGCAATGGTGATGGACAGGTTGACAGATGAGGTCAAGCGGGAGTTTCCATGGACTATGATGTTCACAGATTACATTGTGATCTGTAGTGAGAGTAGGGAGGAGGTGGAAGAGAGCCTGGAGAGGCGGAGGTATTAGTGTTGGGAATTTCAGCTCTTTTTAGAGAGCCATCTCTTTCAGCTCCCAAACGGCTCTTCATCCTGCCACTTATACCTTTTTATAATTCAGTCAAATTTTGTGTTCTTTTGACTAATAATATGTAGGTGTACACATACACTACCAGTCAAAAGTTTGGACACACCTTCTCATTTCATGGTTTTTCTTTATTTTCATGACTATTTACATTCACTCTGCGGTCCATCTCATCCCAAACCATCTCAATTGGGTTCAGGTCAGGTGACTGTGGAGGCCAGGTCATCTGGCGCAGCACTCCATCACTCTCCTTCTTGGTCAAATAGCCCTTATACAGCCTGGAGGTGTGTTTGGGGTCATTGTCCTGTCAGAAACAAAATGATGGTCCAACTAAACGCAAACCGGATGGGATGGCATGTCGCTGCAGGATGCTGTGGTAGCCATGCTGGGTCACAGTGCCTTCAGTTTTGAATAAATCCCCAACAGTATCACCAGCAAAGCACCCCCTCACCATCACACCTCCTCCTCCATGCACCACGAACCATGCATGTAGAGACCATACGTTCACCTTTTCTGCGTCGCACAAAGACATGGCGGGTGGAACCAAAGATCTCAAATCTGGACTCATCAGACCAAAACACAGATTTCCACTGGTCTAATGTCCATTTGTTGTGTCTCTTCTTCTTGTTGCTTTTCCTCAGAAGTGTTTTTTTTAGCAGCTATTTGACCATAAAGGCCTGATTTGTGCAGTCTCCTCTGAACAGTTGATGTAGAGATGTGTCTGCTACTAGAACCCTGTATGGCATTTAACTGGGCTCTGATCTGAGGTGCTGTTAACTTGCGACATCTGAGGCTGGTGACTCAGATGAACTTATCCTCAGCAGCAGAGGTGACTCTTGGTCTTCCTTTCCTGGGGTGGTCCTCATTTGAGCCAGTTTCATGGTAGCGCTTGATGGTTTTTGCAGCTGCACTTGGGGACACATCCAAAGTTTTTGCAATTTTCCAGACTGACTGACCTTCATTTCTTAAAGTAATGATGGACTGTCATTTCTCTTTACTTAGCTGATTGGTTCTTGCCATAATATGAATTCTAACAGTTGTCAAATAGGGCTGTCAGCTGTATACCAACCTAACTCCTGCACAATACAACTGATGGGCCCAACCCCATTAAGGCAAGAAACTCCACAAATGAACCCTGACAAGG
>VUQH01071090.1:25450-35969 GCA_015106775.1 Etroplus canarensis | reverse complement strand
TTTTTTTTTTTTTTTTTTTTGGGGGGGGGGGGGCTGTTTTGATGGTTTTAACAAGGTGCTTACATTGGCCTAAAGAAACTGCTCCTGGGCTTAGGATGAGAAGGAAAAATACAAATTCCACAGCAGCAACTCTAGAAAAATAAAAAATATTTGCTTTCATTGGACACCTATAAATCAATTCCTTGCCATATGTCAGATAAATTACTTTAATTTGAAAACTGGTGGTGGATGCTTCATTTTTATATGGCCATATGATGTAAATTTATGATTAAAATCATTCTTTGATAATATACAACTACAAGGTATGTTTACATATCACAAATAATTCACACATCTATAAACAAGCAGAATTTCTCATGGACATATTATTTAAAAGGATACATAGTGAAATGCGGAGCCATCAGCAGTTTACAACATTGAAAACAAAATATTGTTGCATGTAGTTGTCAGGTACATGGTCAAGAAAAATACAATTTCAATGTAAACTCTTACAGTTACTCCTTGGACATTTCATCTGAAATATTTTAATTTCAGAAAAGAAGAAGTATCCAAAAGTTAGGATACAAAGCAGACCTTGGATTTGAAGCAAGGTTTTTATCATTTTTCCCCCCTTAGTTTGTACTGTAAGCTACCAACCCAGATAAAAGGAGAAGCATTCATTGTGAATCCGTAGTATTATAGCACCCTGATGTACAGAACTGTAGCTTCCTACTGTAGTATGATTATTTTTGTAAAATTAAATTTTCAAGCAATATTTGTATTATAACACATGTCAGGACAGATGATGTCCTCCACAGTCTAAATGCTACCCAGTGAGATTGCCAACAGCTGATACCACCCTTGGCCAGGCGTGCAGATGTGGGGTTGAGGGCACCCACCATAAAAAATACTCTGTGGCAATAACATAAAAATGGAACAGTGATATTGCTGTTGGTAAAAGCAATTAGAATTACAAACAGTACCACAAAAACTAGTCTTGATAATGCATAACTTAAGTGCTTGCCAAATGACAGATTGCAAGCCATAACAATACCCAGAGAACACCCATTATATAGCAGCCTAGAGAAGGTCTCAGTTCATAAAAGAAGAGATGCCTATGTGCCCACAAGTTTCCATACACACAAAACAAGTTTCACAGACTGCCGAGGGGATTAATGCCTACAGACCTACTTTCAGGGAAAAGTTAATCCAAAACTCTTACGGCCAAACTGTCTACGTGACACGACAGTCTGTGATTTAGCACATTTATTCAGATTCTGCTAAACACACTTTTTGAAGAACATTTCCTGAATGAGAATGGTATTTGTTCTTGGGGTGCCTTTTAATCAACAGCAAAATGAGCACTAGCTAACAAAAAATGCCATGCACAGATGCCAAAAAAAGACTATCAGGGTATTTATAATAAATACATGCACCTTAATATGTATCCAAATAATAAAATAGAAGATAAATGGATTAAATGTAATTTTTAATGTCAATTTTACATCGGAGCTATGAGAGCTCAAGCTTTGTGCAAACTGGAATGGCAAATTACAAATGCCCCAAAGCCAAAAGCTTGTAAATCGTGAAAGCGACTGGTGTATCTGTCAAACTTACTGGTCAGAGTGGGTCATAGATTTGAGGTACCCACCAACTCCTGTCTCAGAGGGGTAAACTAAATATTCAGCACAGTGAACACAGAAATGCATTATGACATATGGAAATCAAAACAGCTGATAATGTTGAGCTAGTTGACCTTGAACATGTAAGTCAGAGTTCTCTAGTATTTCAAGCTGTCCTTATTTCATTCTGGCTGCTTATGTGTATCACCATCTATAGAAGTCAAAGCACACTGGCCAGCATCCCATGAGCTATTTTTAGCAACCCTCCAGTTTTACCCTCAGCAACGCTGTTTCCTCACAGTGGGCTTTGCATACTCCTGTCTCAGAGGGGTAAACTACAGAGGGACAACTGTGTCACAGCATATGTTTTATTTCATTTGTCTTTTGTCATTTCAACAACTCCTGCTGTGGCAGCAAAATGAAATCAAACACTGATAAAGTTACATGGAATGTTAAAACAGACAATGAAGAAATCTAAAAAAAAAAAAAGTTACCTTTAATGACAAGTATCTTTACACATGGTATCTGGTGTAAGTATTTAACATCCAGCCCAGAAAGGACTGTAAGTTTTTGCATAGTTACACATTTTTTGGTTCTTTAAGTTTCATGCTTTAGCACTTTAATTTATGTCTGTATCAATATTAAAATAACTGTGTGTTAAATGTAGTACTTTTTAACAGTGTACAACTTGCTATTCAAAAGTAATTGAAAACTTGACTTCAAAATGCTTGTTGGGCAGCCATTTGAATGTTTATGCAGGAAAAAGAGCTTAGACATTGCTTGGATGGGGGTGATCTGGACTTTAGGCCTGCCATTTTAATAGAGATAGTCTATCAACACGAAGATTAAATCTGTGACTATGCCAGAGAAAATGATGATTTTGATGAGTCTTGAAAAAGCAAAAATACATCAGATATATCGGAGATAACAACAGATGTTGAAGATAGATAATAAAGATGTGATATCGAATATTGATCAAAGCTCTACAGTTATACATTCTAAAAGAAGGCACACAAAAAATAAGAAAATAGCAAAAACTAAAAAAAAAGAGAAAGAGAAAACAAGAAACAGCTTGTGACCCAAGCAAAAAACACCCTTATCAGTCAAACACAGTTATGGCTCTGGCAAGTATGGCTAGAATGGCAATTTATCATAGCGAGAACAATAAGTTATAAAGCACAATATGAATGCAGAGTTAAAGAAAACAAATACGAGGAAGAAGATGTAAAACATCCTCAACAGGCCAAGTCAACACACCTGATCTTAGTCCACCTGATGAAGATCAGACTAAAGGCAGACAAAACAATTCATGTGGAGTTCTTTCTTTATTATTTAGTTGCTCAAATTAAAGCTTGCACCTTAATGTAGCAAAACCAGAAACATTACAAAGGGAAGAGACGTGACACTTTACAAAAGAATCGGCAGGAAAAAATACATAAGACTTCTGATGTCCTACCTCTGCCACCAAAGAGCTAATCAGCTAAACAGGAAACATATGAACCAATTCTGTTGCTGCAATGATCTGTAAAGAGTCATGGCAGTTTCAGCTGTGTGGTGATAGGTGTATGTACTCATTACTGCAGTAAAGAAAGCAATTATGTGAGTGTATGTTTCTTGGCTTACTGTAGCTATAACGTGAATCAGCATTGCATTTGATGAAGTGCTATGGTAGTATGAGACAGATGTTTTTCACATCTATACTCTAGACTAAAACCATAATGGTGTGTAAATTATGCACAGTAAAGGTGTAACTTGTGGGGGGAAACAGTTTTTTAAAGTTTATTTTCAGGTAAGTTATATAGTTCTTATGTCTTAATGACCACTGAAATTAAAGTTATGGTCTTCTCCTCATTCATTTAGACAGATGGTAATGGCAGACCCTTCCATTAAGTCATCAACAGTACCGTTGTGTTATGCTTTTTTGCAAGACTAGTGAGATCCTCTGGTCACCAAAGCTTATGGTTGACAAAGTAACAGCTGTACTAGTCACTTCCTCCCCCACCAAGTACAAAATATTATTTTGAGTCACATTAACATAACATTTACACAAAAGCTTCATGAGTTCTTGGGATGAAAATAGAATCCAATGAACAAGCACAACTAGTATGGGTCAAAGTGAGTGCTATGTTCTCACTTAAGAAAGTAAGACATGATCTACAGTAAATGCAAATAGAGCCTCTTTCTATTTGCATCTATTTTTATTGAAAGAACTTTCATTACCTGCAAAGCATACTGCTTCACTGCCTCACTGTGCAGGCAGAGACAATTATTCAAATTCCATGAAAAAGCTGTTCACTATAACTGCCAGTACTGAATGTGCCTCATAAATCCCTCTCCATTGTTCTCAGGCTAAGAAACCAAGTTAAAAGCGCTAACATTCCAAAGTTTTCATATGAATCTGAACAGACCACTATACTGATTTGTATGTCCATTAGTATTTAGACAATGATCCCCCCCCTCCAACCATACACCTTGAAAAGGGATTTTAAATCAAGATGTGAGATGTGATCAAAGTACAGACTTTCAGCTTTTAGTCATGGAGTTTCACAAAAGAACTGTATTAACTCTTGAAGAATTACAGCCAACTTTATACATAGTCACTCTTGTTCAGAGGCTCAAAGGTACTTCCACAAATAATTTCAAATATAAGGATTATTTTTAATAACTGGGTAAAAACCCTTTGCAGACGATGAGTGTGTGGACGTCACCAAATGTTGGGTTTCCTTCCTTGAGATGCTCTGCCAGGCCTTTACTGCAGCTGCATTCAGCAGCTGCTTGTTTGTAGGTCTTTCTGCCTTCAGTTTTGGCTTAAGTAACTGAAAAGCATTCTCCACTCATTTGAGAGAAGGTGACTGACTTGGTCATTGAAGAATATCCTATTCCTTAGCACCAAGAAACTCGTGGGTTGCCTTTCCAGTACGCTTTGGATAATTATCCATTTGCACTGTGAAGCGCTGTCCAATCAGTTTTGCAACATTCGCTAAATCTGAGCACAGAGTATACCCCTGTACACTTTAGAATTCATCCTGCTACTTTTGTCAGCAGCCCCGTCATCATTAAACACTAGGTTCAACTGGAATTCATACACGCCGATGCCATAATATTGCTTCCACTATGTTTGACAGATGCAGTATACTTCAGATTTTCAAGATTCAATTCAAGATTCAAGAGCTTTATTGTCATTTTCAACCACATTTAGCTGACGCAGAACATGGTGAGATGAAATAACGTTTCTCCAGGACCTGGTGCAACATATAAACATATAGACATATGACAGAAGGGATTCCCCCCCCCACAGTTTAAAATTTAGGTTAAAAATAAATAAATAAAGTGCAACACGTGCAACATAGTGCAATAGTTGCAACCCATGCAACTGATCATTCTAGTACAAGTTCATCTTGGTTTCATTTGCCCTAAGATTTTTTTTTTTCCTCTGAACTGGGTAGTCTCTTTTAGAAGTCTTCTAGCAAAGTCTAACTCTGTCCTTCCTGTTCTCCACTGCAACCAGTAGCTTGCGTCTTCCTGTAAACCCTCTGTATTTACATTCATGAAGGGATTTCTTGATTGTAGACTTTCACAATGACACACCTATCTCTTCAAGAGTGTTCCTGACTTGGCAAGATGTTGTGAAAATCTCTTTCATAAACAAGTAAAGAATTCTGTGATTGTCCGCTTTAGTTGTCTCCCATGGTCTTCCAGGTCTTTCGGTGTTGCTGAGCTGCCCTGTGCATTCCGTCTTTTTAAGACTGTACCAGATTGCTGTTTAGGCCACCCATGAAGTTTTTGTCATCTTTCTGATAGGGTGAAAAACCTAATTAAATCTAATAATGGACTCTTTCACTTCATTGACATCTAACTGGACCTCATATTGAGAGGTCCAGTAAGGTGTCCTTTGTAGCGTGTAGTGGTTTACACATGTGCCTTACAAGTGAAAGGTCCCTGGTTCAATTCCAGGTGGGGACACAAGCCCCTCTCACCATGGAGGGTTGGGTCAGGAACGGCATCCGGTGTAAAACCTCTGCCAAAATACCAATGCGGATCAATCTGCTGTGGCGACCCCCTTGGGAGAACACAAGGGAGCGGCCGAAGGTACACACACATTGAGAGGTCCAGTAAGAAGCTTTGAAATGCAACTTGGAATCAACGCCAGCTCTTTTATTTGTTTAATATATCATGTAATAACCAAGAGATAGCCTCACTTGGCTGTAAAACCTTTTATCAGTCAACTGTCCAATTACTTTTGAGTATAAAAATTGCTGCAATTCCTAAACAGTTCATTCAATACTTTTGTTAAACCTCTTGGATTAAAGCTGAAAGTTTGTTCTTTAGTCACATCTTGACTGTTTGTACATCATGACAGTGCATTATAAATGAGAGACAAAATTACAAAAAATGTGTCACTGTCCCAAAACTTGCTGACCTAAACATGTATAGTTATTTAGTGCCAACCCATTAGCAACACTGATCAAAAAATACTGTGTTTTCAACTAACAGGATGTTACTCCTTACTGAGATGACAAGAAATATCAAGCCACCTTACCAAGACATACAAAAACACTGCTGTCTTTAACACAGAAAAAGCACAGGCTAAATCTATCACTACAAAGTATCAGGTCGATACTTTGATGGAACTCTAGCTATTATAAGAAATCATTAGAAGAAAAGATTCACTAACATGGCAGAGAGAACAAGGGATGCTTTCCTCTTATGGCAAATGGTGCCTCTTAGTATGGATCTGAGCCAGCAGCTTTTTATTCTCACTTTCCATTTTTCACGTAAATACTTAACAGAAACAGGAATAAATGTAAAAACTGACTGCAGTGTACACTGGTGAGACAAATAGACCAAAATTACTTGATTTCACATGTACACCGCAACCCTGACCTTTTAAGCAACCCCCCCCCCCCCCGGGATTAATAAAGTATTCTGATTCTGATTCAACATTACAGGAGGGATCACTGTAAAAACACAAATGTTTGACGCAGTCAGATCAGACATTAAACGGCCTTTAACCTGCTACTTCCCTAGTACAAAGTCTGAGTAATCTAATCTGAACCAAACAGAGGAAGTGACTGTCACCAAGTTTACTGTTAATGGCTACATGTTAGCTGATGTACTGAAAGAGGTTTACGATAACATTAAGCGTTGTCTTAAATTCACATCCATTTATTTTATTTTTATTTCACTCATCTCTCCTCTGCTTTACACAATTAATAGAGCCCACAAGCAGTGCCTGGCTGTAGCTTGCGAAATAGGGCCGAGTTCAGTGTTGATCACTTGCCTGGAATCTTTAAGTCAACAAGATGCCCATCTCTTCTAGTTGGTTTTTTTTTTAAACTCATGGCAAACCAGAGCAAGTTTTTTTGTCTCTCCATCCAAACTCATACACTGTAATTTGTGAAACTTCAGGTTCATGTGATTGAATTCAGCTCTGTAACTCAATGCAGGTACAAAAACGCATTTCACTGCACAGTGTACTTTGTATGTTTGTGTATCTGACAAATAAAGCTCATCTTATTAGTAAAGAAAGGTATCTCAGTGTTGCCAGCATAAAGTATGAAAAGTCTAAGCCCTCATTGTACAGAACACTGTTCTCTGTCACCGCCTTCATATTATAAACGGTGCTTTATTATTACTGTTGTCTTCATGTGTCATTTGATTTTACTGCTGTAAATATTTAAGGTTTCAGCTAGCTTTGCCAATTCTCTATACTGTTGGACAATTTCATATTAAACAATGACTCTCAAAGATCATTAGAAGCTTGCAGCGTCACTGCTACTAGGGCAATGGTAGGGAAACCCTGATATTGCATGATCCTGCCCTAATGTAAGAAAACAGGGCAGGTTTAAAGCTTCCTCAATTTTTTTTACAGTTATGTGCATGTCCAGACCCATTTATTATTTTTTTCTTTAAAAAAATACATGTACATAAACAGAAGCCAATATAAATAATTGACATCTGAGAACCTACTAGTACAAAGTGGCAAATTTATATCTTCAGTCATTTCAAGGTGCTATCTAAATGACAGAAATATACAAGCTAAACAGTCAACTGGGTCACTTATGACTTACACAACAGCTGATACTATGCCATGCCTGTTTTTCTAATCTAACCAAAGCACTCAAACTACAAACCCAGAAGTGATTTGTCCTGACGGTTTCCTACTGCAGGTCAAAGAATATCAGAAAAGCAAGGACTTTTCCAGCATAAACAAAAGGTATACACCAGAGCGTGTCAGACAATACTCAATTTCTGTCTGACATGGTGTTCAGTAATTTCTGACACTACTCTTTTTTTAATTAATTTAGGTGTACACACTTAGAAATAATCTTCGAATGTTTGCCTATTCAGTTATTTATTATAATACAATCTCTGTAATTTTCTTAACTTCTAAGCCAAAAGCAGCTCCATCCCACAAAGACTAAAAGAAGAAATGTCAAACATACATTTACAGTATGTTTACTTCTTTTAAAGTCTCTTTTTCCAAAACACAAATATTGTTCAAAGGGAACAAAAACAGTTAGTTTATAGTCTGCTAGTAAACACTGCAGGGTCACATTTTTTTCCACAGTCTATGGTATGTGTCTTCTAAATACACAGGATGTTGTGCAGTATGGGAGACATTTCCTTGTTTTGCTTGAGGAAGGACATTTTTAAACCAGCTGTGGTGGTCTGGACACAAACAGAAACTGAGACTACAGTGAGCTCAAGCCACACTTGTTAAAGATAGACAAAAATACATACATTTAATTTTTGTACTCACCTATAGTACCGAGACTGGAGGTACGTGGAACACACTGCTTTGGACACGTGACTGGCTGAGCCAAAGTCTATCACCTTCACCCTGTAGGGTTGCCTCACTGGGTCCACCAGCATTATGTTCTCTGGTTTAAGGTCTGCGTGAATCAGACCCATGCTTTTTAGCTTTTTCAAAGCTGTAGCTACCTGTTGTAGCACAGGTCTGATCACTTTCAGGGGCAGCGGGCTGAACTTATTTTGCTTTAGGAAATCATACAGGTTCTGCTCAAGCATTTCAAATACCAGGCAAGTGTGACTGCGGTGCTGAAAGCACTCAAATGCTCGCACCAGGTTGTGCTCGTCTGCGTTCTCCCCACTCAGACGAGCAAGGATGCCAACTTCAATTTGACCCTGCCTTGCATATGAAGGGTGGTTTTTCAGGATCTTGACAGCTACTACCTCACCTGTGCCCCTCTTCCAGCACTTCACGACCTGACCAAATGTGCCACGGCCCAAGAAATCCAACACTTCATAAGTATTCTTCATGGAACAGAGGACTTCATGCTGCACAACCTGATAGTCTCCATCCCCTCCCCCTGTCCCTCCTGCTGCACCTACACCCCCATGCCCTACACCCTGTTTGGAGGGGCCAGCTCCAGCCCCTACAGCCGTGGGGGCTGTCATGGCTGCGTTCCCCACATTTGTCGTTTGCAACATGGCAGGCAACATTGACAGTTCCTCCACAATCTGCATGGTGCTCCCTCGGTTATCCAGCTCCTCACTTTTACGTTTCAGCCCACATCGCTGAGTGCTGTCAGCTGAGTTCAAACCTCCACAGTTCTCTTCTCCGGCACCCTCTTCCTCTTTGCCTCCCTCACCTCCTCCACTGCAGCCCTCTCCCCTTCCCCCTCCTCCTGCCCCTGCTGCTCCACTGCTGCTCCCACTTGCTATGTCTATCTGCTGCTGCTGCTGCTGCTGCTCCTTGCCCTGTGACTGGACAACCCCTGCCTCTTCTCGCTGCTGGGCCACAAATGGGCCTGGCGCTCCACCTCCTCTTTTACCGGGTTGTTGTCTCTGTACACCACGCACCACCACCGTCTGCACCGGGTACTCTTGTCTTCCACGCACTTTCAGGCCTACTGCCAAGTCTCGGTTCACAAACGAGTGGGCTTGTTTTGTTGGATGCACAATGCCAAGGGTTCTGCTGTTCAGAAAAGTCCGCGGGTGTGCCTTCTCATGGTACACACAGCTGCTGGGCTCAATTTTGAGTTTCTTCACACTGCTAAAGGCACTTGTCTGGGTTTGATAAATGTGTGGTGGGTAGACCAAGACTTGTGAGGCCATACCTGAGGAGACAGAATAAAAAAATGGGAAGTTAAATTGACGACAAATGACATTAGCCTTTTTTGCCATGTTAATAAAGAAACAAAAACGTAAGCAGACTCAAAGTTTGCTTCATTGCTGAACAACAAAGATAACACATTGTGTAATATCAAAACTCTCTTGATGTAAAAAAAAAAGAAAGAAAAAAGAAAACAAATGGAATAGGCCAAATTTCCCAGGGTACTTTTCTCTCTTTGCTTGGTCAAGGTCAAGAGTACATTTAAGTTACCAGGAGTCCAAGAAACTGACCAACACAACCAGTCCCATTATGCTGTTGTTTGACTCCTCCTTGATGACATTCCAACTAGTAATGCCCCACTAACATCTAACCACCCATCACTACATCTGCATATGTCAAACGGAGCAGAGTAAGACAGAATGCTGTAGTGGACGGCATCAAAACACTTTCACCATTCTGCCCTATCCACCGCAATCCCGCCGACACCTCCACACAGCGGATGACTAACTTCTCAAAGGTTTGCCTGACCTTTTCCTGCCATTTCCATGCATCCTACTGCAGGTCTCTAGGCAACCGATGGAGAAAAAGAGAGGATGAGAGACAGACAAACAGAAAAATAAAGTTATATAGCAACATCAAGCCCACATGTCCAATTACCTAAGATGTGGTTTATTTTTCTCTTTTCCCCATTATTTGTGTCTGTGTATGATGGAGGATACGGCACCTCAAAATCTCAGATATAACTGCCTTGTTAAAATATTCTCAAATTAAATTGTGCGTTTATAAAAAGCAATAAAGTAATGTGACAAGTTTCAAGATCCTGGTCACCTTTAAAAGT
>VUQH01071090.1:0-25430 GCA_015106775.1 Etroplus canarensis | reverse complement strand
TTTAAAAGTCCTATTCAAAACTGGCACAATGACCTTTCCAGACACTAACCATCTGCCATACTGCACCCTACGACTTACTTTCACTTTGGGCAAAATTCACGAAGATACAAGCCTCTAAACTCCAAAGATTTCCATACTTGCACTGACACTACATTTACCTGAATACCAAATTAGACAAGTATTAATAAATGCTATGAATGTTGTGTATTTACAAGCCCGTCTTTATTGAAACACTCTTACTTTTTGTCTTACTTCTCCAGCTAAAAATCAGAAGGACACACAATTTAGGTTTGGATTATTGGTCCCTATGTAGTCTCCTAAAATAAATATCCCTGCTGGAAAGCCCACTTGTGTTGTGATAACACTAGTGCTGTGAGCTATCCCTCTGACTCTATTCTGAGCAGCGTGATAAGGTCAACCTATTCTCTTGACAACTCTTTGCGCAATCACAGAGTGTGTTACTGTTTGGTGGCACTGTTTACCATCTTCTCTGTAAGAAGCGCTTTATCAAATTATCCCAAGCAGTGCTCAAAAAAGGCAATGATAAGAGTCAAATAGCACAAGTTTCCTGGGGATCTTGTCTAAAAGCTTACCAGTGTCCCAGACATTTTTATTTTAAACTTCACACGGCTATAGCTGAACTTGCAATGGTGTTCATCAGACTTATGTAGATTAAAATTAATACGTTTTAATTATGCAATGATAATTCCCTGTCACTCTTCTTCCCGCCACATCCCTAATGCGCACTATTTTTGAATTCTTGTGTGTATTTGTCGCTTTAGTGCTCACAAACATATTGCAATTAAACAAATTCTAATTATTGCCGCTTTTGTCATCATCATGAAAATCTGATTTTCTTATCAAGTCTTTTTTGGACATTTAGTCTTTTCTTGATCACTCCACTGTTATTAACATTATAATTTATTACTACTACCATCTATTACTATTGTTTTTTGGCTTTTATCATTTGAATATTATAATAATGGCAGCACGGCGGTGTGGTGTGGTGATTAACACTGTCACCTCAAAGCAAGAGGATCTGGGCTCTAATCCACCAGCCAGCCAGCTTGGGCCCATGTGTATGGAGTTTATTGTTCTCCTTGTGCTTGCATGAGTTCTCCCTGGGTACTCCAGCTTCCTCCCACAGTCCAAAGACATGCAAAGAGGTTAGGTTAACTGGCAATTCTAAATTGACCATAGGTGTGAACATGAGTGTGAATGGTTGTCTGTCTCTATGTTGGCCCTGTGATAGACTGCCGATCTGTCCAATGTGTACCCTGCCTTTCATCTTACTTGACCCTGAACTGGAAAGGTGGAAGAAGATGGATGGGTGGATGGATAGTATTACAATAACCAGAGAATATTTGTTTCTTGATGTGGATTAGATAGAAAGCCACATTT
Organism: Etroplus canarensis; assembly: GCA_015106775.1. Lineage (NCBI taxonomy): Eukaryota > Metazoa > Chordata > Actinopteri > Cichliformes > Cichlidae > Etroplus > Etroplus canarensis. The sequence continues at coordinate 24,029 of VUQH01071090.1, read as the reverse complement.
CACACATGTATTTATGCTTATTTATGCATTTATGTTTAGATTTGCTTACTTGTTTTCACCTCAGCTGTTAACATACTTACGTTTCTGATCCTTTGCCAACAATTTAAAGCACTGAAATAGCCTTTATTGGCATTTGCAGGTCCTCCAGAGGAGTTTCAAACAGGAACCCTGATGAGACTTTTCCAGGGCATTTTCTGTGACATTAGGCAGTTAAGACAAACAACCTAGACTAATAAGTTTTACTAAGTGAAAGCTGCCCTTATAACAACTTGGATTTAGATTCTTATCCATCATATCATACCATCAGGGAAACATCTAATTAGCTTCAAAGTTACTCAGCAATAGGACAAGTCAGTGTATATATCCAGAGTTTAAAAGAATCATCAATAGCCATAGGAAGACCTGCAACAAATGGCACGGCATCCACAGAGTCATGATCTCATGAGCCCTTGAGGAGTAATACGAAGAAACAGAAAACACTTAAGTGTGCCTCATTCTCCAAGATGCTTAGAACAATTCATAAGCCAAGTGCATTGAAACACTGTTTTTACAGACAAACATTGCAATTAATAGTTGTGAAGGGGTCTTAATGTATCCCACTTGAAGCCTTCGAAATTCAGTTTAGGACTTGTAAAAATTATTGTTTTATTTATGCAGATTTTTCACCATCCAACAATAAAACCAGGTCTACATTCTCAGCTTTTACTCTGGTCCCTTTATATAATGTAATGTACCTTCGGCTGCTCCCTTGCATTCTCCCCAAGGGGTCACCACTGTAACATTTTGAAACATTTAGGTCAGACTCAATGCACACTTAAGACTCAAACTCAGTTGTTTATGTTTTAAGATAGTTTAATGGCGAAAGAGTGACACTGCTTTAATTTAAAAAGGTAGGAGAGCAACATGCGTCCAGTGACAGATTCTGAAAATGAGCAAGAAAATCCACATCCCACTACGTAAAATAACTGCAGCCCAGCCCCATATTTTTGCATGTCCGTATATTGAAACATCGCTCTCCAGTGTCGTTACTGTTACAGCCTCAGTATTTTCTGCTGGAAGTTTCAGCAAAGAGCATGCTAAGTTCTTAAGTTTCCAGGGGGTCAAAGACACACAAGACAAACCCAAGCTAACATACTAAGTTCAGACTCTAGACAAACACGACTCAAGGAACACATTCCATTTGTCACCTATGTCACCAATCATCTCCCAACACAGTGTATAGGACTTGAATTATGTTTTTCATAACAGAACGTAAAGGAATGGACTGCACAAGAAGGTGACCTGTGATTCATGTACTGGAGAGAAATCAAGTGTTTCCAGTGTTTGCTCAATAAATATGCAAATAATCAAAATGTAAGTAACACATCATAGTCAATACAGTATATTATGGAGCCACTTCAGAGCAGAACTAAGAACTTTGTTGTACCAGTTCCAGTGCTTGTTTGCAAATCACGGTATATAAGAAAACATAAAGCATTCTAAAAATTCATTAATCTCTAATTTTACTGTAATATATCAAAGCCCAAATTTATGTTGCAGAGCCAACAGCAGGATAATAATTTTCATGACTCTCACATGAAATACTTATCCTTTCAGTTTCATCTCTGTGCCTTGCGAATCGAGAAGTTAATTGCTGGAGTCCCCAGACAGGAGACAGGAGTCTGCACTTGGTGCCCTCACCAACTGAACAATTAAGATGTCGAGATTTGAATGCGAGCTCAGAGTAATTCAACCCAGAACTCAATTTCAAAAGAAAATAAGCCTGACTTCATTTGGATGGCCACAAAAACAAAACCGCTATATAAGTAGTGTGGAGAAGTGTGGCACAAGGCAGTGAAGTAGACAGCCTTGGTTGTCAAAGCAAATGATCTAAGGCAAGAAATGGCAGCTGCTGCTATTATTACCATCTGAAGCCAGATACTCCCCTGGTCAGCCGTGAGGCTCCTCCTGCGGCATTACATTACGTCCTTCAAAGCTGCAGAACCTTTTCAGCAAGCTTGAGCTGTTAAGTAATTGTTCATAGTTGAACTTTTGACCCTGAGATACTCAAAATTAAATAGAAAAGAAAACAAACACTAGACATCTGTCCACAAGGAACAAATGGTATTGACTGATGTAAAAACATATGAGATGACAAACAGATTAAGACAGTTACACTATTTTGTCGAGGGGCGTAACAAAGCTAACACCATGACATGCATCACTGTATTTTTCACAAACATACATTTTTTAAAATATTCATCTGAATACCATGTCCGCGACTTTCAAATTGAAAAATTAATTATATGTATTCTTTAACATTTGGTGAAGGTGCAGTTGAAAAGCAACGCTAATGACTTGTTTATAACAAAGCAAGCTTATATGACACCTCAACATTGGTGTATACACAAAGTGTTGCAGCTAGACAATTAGGAACTGTACGGACTATATGTTGTCATGCTGCTTGACTTCACAGTGAAAAAAACAGGGCTGCTGCTGTTGTTTCTTATGTCTGTGGACCAGCACAATTTAGACTCTAAACATGAGAGCTACAGCTTAATGTTAGTCCTCTAACACTATATCAAGACATCATTCACACTTTTACATTCTGTTAGATCACTGTGCTCACTATATAAAATCATATATAAAATGGAAATAATTAAAAAATCTAAAGATTACTTATAAAACAAAACTGAACCTCTCTTTTTATTCCAGTGGAGCACAGTGCAACATCAAGCATAAATGTCCACCCAGTCCTCTTCAAAACACAATGATTCAACCCTGATGACTAATGACAGCATGCCTTTTAAGAAAAAGAATCCATACTCATGCCTTCTGGAAAAAAATCATATGACAGTTCTTCTTCTGTGATTCTCTGCGACATAACTTCTAGCAAAAAATATGCACCACCATTATTATCATAATCATTATTATTAGCATCTGGTAATTAACACAGCACTTGCGGATTGACTAAAAGTCAAAAAGAAACTTACAAATAAACAACCTGCATCCAGATGTAATCTGTGTACGCCAAAATATGGAAGCTTAGCTCAGATATCATTAATCCCTTGTTAGCAAGCCATTTTTTCTACTTTCAACTTCCAACTTGCATTAAGCTGCTTTAGTCCTGGAGGATTCTCACTCTGCAAGTTTACACTTCTTAAAGTCTTTCACATACACACACACACACACACACACACACACACACACGCAGAGGGTTGGTGTGAGGGAAGGGGACGCAAGGGATAGGGTAAGATGGAGACTGTGGCAAACCCTAACGGGAACAGCCAAAAGAAGAAGAAAAAAAATATACATACTGAGCCTGAATGTTGTGGCGTCAAAATTAAGCATTCTTCAATTCTGCTTATAATATTAGCACAACAATAATAAACTAGTGTGACAGGAAGTAGCACCTGTTTAAAAAATAATGTTTGTTTTGTGGTTCCAGAGAAATCAATGAGGCAACAACCTAGAGCCCCTGTCATACCTTGACGATTTACCCAGCGTATGCCCATGTATGAAAAATTTGGGGAATAAGGCGGCATACATGGAATAAATTATTGGTAAGTTTTGTATGAGTTAAAGCCCTGGTCACAACATGACGATTTGACAAGCTTATGCCGACGCATTCAAATTCCCTTAAAACACTGGAACAATGACTTAAATAGATGTATACGTAACATATGCTAGGGTACTGCTGGCATTCACACCTTGAAGACCATTTATACCACTCCCTTTAAACGCACCACATACACAATTAATCGCCAGCTGTGTGTTAGAAACGTGTTCAATTCGACTGGATCACGTCAAATACATCTACAAACGGCAATATGCATTGGAGGTATGTTTGATATATGTTACACATATGTTAAAAACATGTTATAGGTTATTAATGAAGTATTCTGAACACCTTTTGGTTACGCTAGACAGTATCTCCACGTATTTCGACATGAGTAACCTGAGTCTCCGACTGCATTATGTACCTGCAAAATATAGTCCTCGTATGCGAGACATAAGAGCCATACGCAGGCAAGCGTTGGAGGATTTGTACATGCTCAAAACTTTCCCACGACCTCGCCATACTGCCTCGTAGACCAGCATAATTATGCATGCTTTTAACACATACAAAACTTCCCTAGAACATAATTCACGTACTTCCAGTTTTTGTCCTGTGCCGGCATACGCTTGTTAAATCGTCATGGTGTGACGGGGCTTAGGAGCACACTGAAGGACACTGGTATACGTCACAGTACAGCGAGGTCGCTGAAAAATTTTGAGCATGCACAAAATTTCCAACATATGCCAGCATATGGCTCATACATCCTGCGAATGTGGACCATAAGTTGTAGATAAGCTATGTGAACGTTGACACACGTACACACACTTCACTTGTGAGTTACTCATAAGTTGAAATACATCGAAATAATGTCTAGCATACCCAAAACTTATTTCTAACCTATGAGTAATGTGCTTTGAATCTATGTGTTACTTATATCAAACTTATCTCCAACAGATATTTACGTATATTTGACGTGTTCTGGACGACCACAGCGCTTGTTACTAACTTACAGCTAACATATAATGGCATACTGGCTGAAAGTAGGTGTCGGCCACGCTCTCTCTCTTCCCCACCTGGCCGGCTCCTCACTCCAGGAGTTCCCTACAGCTGACAGCAATCTACAGACTCACCTCCCACTCAGACCATTCAGTTTCCTCTTTCTCTGTCGGATCTCCCTCGCCATTTTTCCTGGATATTATTTTTCCTCGGACTTTCTGCCTGCAGTAACTGCAAGGCATGAGACTGAGTACAATCTTTTATTACTTCAGAGACTGTAAGCATTGCTTCTCGCACAACACTTAAAGCTTGTTTTGTTTTCTGTTTGGACCTCTTCCAGCGACTCTTTCACCACTCGCCTTTAGTTTCCCTTTGTTAGCTTGTTAGGTTAGCAACTGTTGCTGTTAGCCCTTGTGTTGTTGCTTCATGCTTGTGTTTGCTAACCTTAGTTTTGTTTTGATTATTGTCCTTTCATGCGTTTTAAGCTAACCTCAGTTACATTGGTTTTCTCTTGGGGTTATTAGTTAAAGTCTTCATCAACTCGCTTTGTTGTGTGCCTGCATTTAAGTTAATAAATAAATTGTGAAATTATGACAGTTTCAGTTTTTCTTCGGCATGATGATGATGCTGATACTGCCACCGTGATGTTGATATTGCCAATAGGCTACAACAGGCTATGCATAAGTTGTGAATGCCAGCAATACGCCAAGCATTCTATGGTATAAGTTACCTATAAGTTATCAAAATGTTCTCTATAAGTGACTAATACATTATGTATACGTCCATAATTTAAAAAATAAATAAACCTTAGTCCTGTCTGTGTATGCCAGCATTTTAGAGAAATTTTGATGCGTCAGCATATGCTGGTTAAATAGTCAAGGTGTGACAGGGCTCTAAGCAATAAGTTAAATCATTTATTTTCCTTTTTTTTCCACTTGACCCACACATGTTAAACAACAGGCTTGAAGTTTTCCTGGCTTTTTTAAAGTCTTTTAAGGTGGCTGTATTACATTCATGGTTATGATGGTTATAATCATCTTTCCACAAAGCAGACTACACAACATTTTTTGGACTGGAATACAATTTGTCAGCTGCACTTCGATATTGTCTTTTTTACCCACTTTTAAGAATAAACTCATTTTGGCTACTTGTGATTTCAATTAATTAACCAAACAAGACCCAGAACATGAATGCTTGTTAATGAAAAAAGACATGTTCTCATCAAATATTAAAGGTAAAAACAGAATATCATTGTGGAAATAAAACACATACTCTAGATCAGCTCCACTTCCAGTTGCCATCCCGTGAGTATTAAATAAGAGTTGCCATTTTAAAAAACAGCCCCACAAGCTCACAACACACTGTGGTGCTGTGTCTTGTGAACTTGATCTTCTGCGCTCATTAGATAAAAGGCACTCTCATGGTTTTTCAACTGTGACCTTATGACTATCATTTAGCAGTCTCCTTGTTGAATTAGCTCCAGTTTGCCGTGTAGCTGACTATTATGCTGAAGGGATAGTGAATTGGTAGGGTTCACTATCCACCTCATTTTGGGATTGATCTTCAAATAACTTGAAATATTCAGAAGTATGTAACAGCCATAATTCTTATAAAAGTTTGGGCTTTGTTGGCTTTAACTTAGTAAGAATTAAATCTTGACTGCACAAATGAGTGGCATTTAGGCTGGTTGCCTATAATCCTCACTTGCACTATGAAATTCTTTCTGACCTCAGGAATACACTGGGCACAGCTGCATCATGTTTTGGCTCTGATGCAACTACTGAAGCTGATCGGGCGCACAAATGCAGTGCAGCACATTTCAGAAGCATCCCAAGAGGGTCTCAAAAATGACTCTGTGCTCTACAGCGTTCAAAACAGTACTGGATCTCTTTTTGATTGAAGCTGTGTAAATCTACACAGAGCAGATGAGGAAAACCGGCAGTCAGATAGGAACGCCACAGAAAATCCGGTCAGTTTTTAGAATAAAAGATTCCACGCATACAAGGTGGCACGGTGGTTAGCACTGTCACCACAAAGCAAGAAGGTCCTGGTTTGAAATCGCAGGACTTTCAGAGTCACAGGCTTTTCTGTGTGGAGTGTTCATTTTTGCCCCATGTCTGTGTGGGTTTTCTGCACCTACTCAGGCTTCCTCCCACAGTCCAAAGGTATGCATGTAAGGCTAATTGACAATTCTAAATTGACTGAAGGTGTAAATGAGAGACTGAAAGGTTGTCTGTCTCTCTGTGTTAGCCCTGCAATAGACTTGCAACCTGTTGAAGGCATACCCCACCTCTTGCCCTATGACAGCTGAGACAAGGCTCGATTGCCCCCTGCTACCCTTACTTGGAAGAGGAAGAAACAGGATGGATGGAAAATCCCAAGTAGATTAAATAAGCTGCTTCTGAAATGCTCCTGGTTTGATTCCAAGCACTCCAAAGGACACAACAAAACAGTGTTGGAGACCAACGCCACATTCTATTCTTGGGGTAACACTCATTAAAAAAAATCTGTGATAAGACAAGTCTACCATTCTAAGTTATCTTCCATGCTAGAAGTGAAATGGAGTTTATTTTTCCATTCATAATCAAGGGGTTGTAAGAAATTAGTTTCCCATTATCTGAAAAATATCAAACATATTTAGCATTCAAACCACTACCTTATAACATACTGCAAACATTTCATGATAGCTGTCACCAAGTTACACAATGGAATACTACCCACACAACTGAGCATTTACATTAGTAAATTATTTATCATAGCAACCCACAAACTGTTGCACTCATTAAGCCATTCATGACGAGCAAAGTGAGTTATTTTACCGCACCAGTTTCTGGGAAAAAGCACCTTAAATGTTGTTAAAACCCCAGGTTTTGACGATTTCACTGTAATTATTCACTGTGACGTTTACTTTTTGAGATAACAGGCATTTTTCATCTAACACTTTTGCCATTCACGCTACAACACCACAAGTTCTTGTCATGGTGGTCTCTTACGTACATTCTCGATCATTTTGTTTTGTTTACTGCCTCATGACTGCACCCACACCTCAAGATAACATCACCCACAAACAAGTCTTTAAGTTGGCCACAATGCAAAACAGATAACTAGCGGTCCCAAGTTTAGCAGCTCTATGCAGTAATTATACCCTCCACCTACCAACCAAAATTACCCACTAATACCAGTTACTGCAGGGTAAAGCGCTGTTTACGTTATTGACTGGGCTGACTTTCTTCTGTCATTACTATCATTGCCACCCACAACCACGCATTTATGGCCTTTCTACGCTGCTCATTAACAGAAGAACAAAAACATGTCAGAGGACAGGAGTATCAAGGGAAAATCAAACAAACATAGCAGTACAGTGCTGCACTTTACACTTACTGTGGTCTCAAAAGACCATCAGTATTTATTAATATGCGCTAGTGGCAACTTCCTTACCAGGATTATTTTAGGTATTGCAGGCAATGAAACTTCAATACCAGTTTATCTCAACTAACTATAACAAAATGAGCTACACACTACCAATTAGCCTCTCAGTACTATTTAATTCAGCAAGTGTTACTGACAATACAAAAAATAAAACAAAAAATAAGCAGGCAGGGAAAGCAGATTAACTTTACAGGTCACAGTGTAGGTACTGAATTTCTCTGAGTTTTGAGGGGACCAAGAACTCCACAATAGTTGATGCCACATAAATAGCTGGTGGTTCCAACAATCCTTCCTACAATTACACAGCACACTTGATTTGGCTGGTAGCTGGTGGTCATGTCCAAACCCTCACAAAGGAATTAAATATAAAGTACGGGTTTTATAATTTAACACAAAACCATCACATTCATTTTGGCAAAACATAGAGCAGATCATTGCAGCTATGCTCAGTATGATTAACTTCACATTAGTTCCAACTCTGAGTTATTAAACCTTTTGTCTTTCAATGTGATGACACCTGCTGAGAATAAACATGTTTATATTTTTTGTGCAAAAAAATTGTGCTTGTATTGGACTTCAATAAAGTTGAGCAAGTTTACCAACCTGAAAGAGGGTTTCAAGCACTGGTGAGTTTAGACCATTTTTAGGGATACTCAAGCACCCCTCTATTTAATCTTATGACCTCTGAAATAACTAAAGTAATAGTAGCAATAATAATGATGCATTTTAGAACTATTTTACGCCATGCTATTATAATGTTATATTTTGCCAACTTGTCTATTGGTGACAATACAGGTTTAAACGTAGAGGCTCAGTATGTTTCTTGGACAGGTGTGTGGACCTGATTTGCCAATGTCTGTGTTGAATGAAGCTACTTTAATTGCTTGATGATTTGGTGGACTGCCCCTATGTGGTTAAGAGAATAAAACAAAGTTGTGCATGTTTCTCCTCATAGTTGGTTTCCTACAAATTTATCTTTAACTTACTTTGGAAATTTCTGGTCATCACAATCGAGTCTTTGCCACTCTAAAACTGGTGTATTATACTGAAAGATGTGATTATTCATTCTTAATTATTTTGAGACAATTCAACAGACCATCCAGCTAACAAGGTTGCTTTTGAAAGTTAACACTGTAATATTGAATTAAGGTTTGCAAAGGTGAAAAGGGTTGAATACATTTGCAAGCAGCATACTCCATTAATTTTCTTTAAAAAATATTTAGTGGTGTAAAACACCTGGACTGTTTCTCTTATGCCCATATCTTGTATATAGTATTCATGTGACATACTGATCTTTTTACATTGAGACTCATTTATTTTTATTTCATTTTATATCTTGCATATTTATATTAACAATTTAACTGTTTTAACTTTGAGTGTTTCTGGGACATTGCACTCTTTCATGTAGGTTTATACAGTTTAATTTTCTTTTTTCATATCCATATATTTACCAAAATGGAGCATCCGGAACTCAAGCAATTTCCCCCTGGGATTAATAAAGGATACTGATTCTAATTCTGATTCAGAATTCATTCATTATTACTGTTTTATTAATGTATTCATCTTGAGGCAATGTATGCATGGCATTCTGATTGCCCCTCCAAAGCTTTGATCCTAGATTCGCCCCTGGCTTCAAGACAGTTATTATCCTCTTCTTCTTCTTATCCAAAAATAAAAAAAAATAAAAGACTAAAAATTAAGAGTGTCTCCGAATATAGCTTCGCACTTATGCTTACAGTTAGCTAAAGTTTGACAACACCTGGCATTAGCATACATCTGGTACAGATTTAGATCAGTTAAGTGTGACTGTGTGGACTAAAAAAATCTGTTGTGTTTTTGCCAGCTCAATAATTTTCCGCCTGTGGCCTGTTAGACAGGATAATCTTAAAAAATCATTAATAATCTAAATATCCGAGGTGCTGGGAGAACTAACGAATGCTGAAAGAGCGGTTATTAAGCCAAAAGCTCGGTAGCTAAGTTTGTAGCTGTAAGTTGTCACTTCGTATTGCGTCACGTTTAGACTACCATTTCAAAGGTTAGGCTAAAGAAACGCCACAACAGACAGCCTTCCACCCCTCCACTGCTTACCTTCACATAGAGTCACTATAAATATAATCCAGGGCTTCTCTGAACATGTTATGGACTTATAAATCCATACCATGCACAGTTCGCCTGCACTGCTGCCATCTTGTCCTAGACGACAGGAAGGGAGAGCTCGCTCTCGGTAACGCCACCATCTCCCACATTTTAAACACTAAATAACTCTTGCATATGAGGGTCCACAAACACCACACCGAGTCCAAGTCGTAGCTACACAGTTCAAATGCGTCTCCTTCCCCTCAGGGCAGCGTAGCCCATCTCTGTAAGGGGTGTCCGTTACCCTGTCTAGACGCGCGGTTCCGCGGGCCTGCCAGCCTCTAACATGTCTCTTTTCTCTAGGAACTGGAAGCAAATGTTTGCGAACTGACGGCATTGGCCAGTCCAGATTAACAGATTACAGAGCGAGTGCAAAGCGAGAGGTGTCAGTGGTTTTGCTCCTGAGGAGCCTGTGCACTAGAAAACAGTACAAAGACAGCAGGCTTATTTTCTCTTCATTTAAAAGAAGGAAAGAAATAGAGGAATGAACAGGGAGGGTTACATTTGATTTTTAGTAAAACAAAAGCATAGGTCTTTCTTAATAATTTTAAATTTACTGCATTCCAAATAATAAAAAACATCAGTGCATATTACATCCAGGTAATCTCTTTGGTTCTGCTTCTGATTAAGGAGATGGATGCATTTATAGGTAATAGCAATGAGGACAAATACAAATGCGCCTTCGGTTGCTCCCTTGTATTTTCCCCAAGCCACAGCAGATTAATCTACGTCAGTAATTTGGCAGGGATTTTAGGCAGAATGCCCTTCCTTATACAACCCTGGAATCAAACCAGGGACCTTTCACTTGTAAGGTGAATGTATGAACCACTACACCACAGAGACACAAACTGGAACTGTGCTTTGCAAATTCAAAATGTGAAAAGAAATTGATAGTTTCAAGCCTTTATGTGACAAAAATTTATGACTGTTTTCCTCTTTCCGAGTTTTAGCAGCGTACTGTATTCAAAAATCTAAAAAAGACATACAAAAGAGAATCTGAAAATGCATGGTCCTGTAGCAGCAGAGCCTTTCTTTTTAGGCCCTCCTTGAATTTTTAAATGGTGTGGCGTGGGGTGGGGTGAAATCAGAAAAGTCTTTCAGAAATAAAAAAATAATAAAATGCACTTGAAAACTGGTTGAAAATTCTGCAAGTTATAATTATTTTAATGTGCTCAGACCACATGCCTCCAGAAACCAACATTAGGAGATGTAGCTGTCCCCCTGTCATTTCTGCCCATGTTTGCATTGACAACACAATTCTGGGGTAATTAAATGTCAGGGATTTCAGTGGGGACCAGGTCCAGCCCTGCCCCTGCCCTCCTTTTAGCCACCCTTGCTTAGTATGCTCTAAGTCAGTACTTACTCTTGTTTTCACATTGGATTCAAACCCCACTGTCACAGACAGAAGTCGTTTGCTTAACCCACTCTTCCAAAACATCTTAATTCCCTTTTTTCTCTCTTGTTTTTTGTTTTGCTTTTCTGAGCTGAACTATTTCAGTTCAGTTTTGTTTATACAGTGCCAGTTTGCAACAACAGCTGCCTCAAGGCTCTTTGTACTGCAAGATAAGGACACTGCAATATTAGACAGAAAACCCCAACAAGCCAGCAATACCCTTTGATAGGGGTCAGCAACCTTTACCATGAAAAAAGCCGTTTTTCAACCACAGACCCCAAAAATCTGTACGGAGCTACAAAACATATTTGAGCCTGATGATGCCCACTTATCTATGCTGTTTGTTATATGTTTATTGTGTTTAACTTAATCTTTGTCTCCTGTAACAAAAATAATTTTCCAGCTTTGTGATAAAGTATATCTCAGTGACACAGCATATTAAGAATAAATAACATTACTAATAGGTGTAATTAAAATCTTTTATCACATGTTACTATTCTTCAGTGGGATTATTCAGCACTTTAACTTTGTGTTTGTAAAACAACTAACCATGTTCTTCATATGGAATCAGTGATCTATAAAAACTAAAATTGCTGACCTAATATTTATTTATTTTTACATTATCAATAAAAAAAATGGAGGAAAAATATCTGTTAGCATATTTAGGCTTACTTTGAAAAAGAGTGGCTATAAATCTATACATTTAAGTACTTGTGTTTGTGCAAATAAATTAAACTGAAAGGAGCCTCCTTTGATCATAATTTTTTTTTAAAAAAAACAGCAACATAAAAGCTTGAAATATAGTAAAAGGGAACAAAAAATGAAAATTGCAATTTTATTTTGACGAAAGTCCAACAGCAGGTCAAGCATCCCAGTGAGACAGCAGTGTTGGTGGTGTGAGCAGACAAAATGGCTTTGCACTGTTAAATTCTCTGTTTTCCTCCACTACAAATGTTCTGGTTTGGGAATCCACAGCCAGGGGGACTCAGGACGAGAGATATATGTGTCTACAACATTAAGGTGCAACAAAATTAAGAGGATGAATTTCATATTGATCCACTTTTTGTCACAGCCACAGGGAGCCACTGGAGATGGCCAAAAGAGCACCGTACTGCTCTGGAGCCATGGGATTGAGACCCCTGCCCTATGACTAAGCGCTTAGCAATGGGAAGGAAGAACAGGAAGGAGAACAAAGGAGAGCCTAGAGAGATAAGGATAAAACACAAAACAGAAGACAAAATTTAGTGACATGCAGTAGTGTCACATAAATGCACAGGAAGTGACAGTTACTGGGCATATAATGTGACTGGCCAAAGTTTCCCATCAAAGGTTTTTTTAATATTCTGAAAACAGAGCTTAGAAGAGATGAGGGAGTCTAGATAAATACACTGGAAGATTATTCTGATTTTTTTTTTTTTTTTATAACAAGTGAGGCTGACTAAACCAGCTCTAGGGAAACCCAAGCTGAAGTCCACTTCTCAGACAGTCAGGAGGCACCCAGCTGGCAAAAAAGCTGGCCATAAGCCCCTTGTGTCTGAGAAGACCAGCTGTGAACTAATCCACCAAAAGACATTTGTCTTTGTCATTCCTCAAGTGTCCCCACCCCAGTTACAGACAACAAACCACTAGGCCTGCCCGGTCAGCCGAAAAGCAGGTGTGAACACCTGACATGGTTTATCATGGGTAAACACAACTGGGGTGATAACAGAGCAATCAGAAAAACCCACATGTAGAGAAGCCCCTTGTAAATTCCTGTAGCTTCTCACTGATGACACAACAGGGCCTAGCTGTTGCTGTGATAGTTTTTTATGGGCTCAAAAAAAAAGTCAGCTGTTTACTTGTGAACTGCTCTGTGGTCTTTTGCTTTGGTCTGTTCTCGATGGCAGGGCATGCTTTGCCAAACACATGAGTGCGCGCGCTCTCGCTGACTATCATCTGTCTCCCCCTGTTGGCCAGTGAGGTGACCAGCATTGTGCAGCACGAAGCAAGCTGTGTTACACAGACGATGGGTGCTCTGCGATTTTAGTAAACATTGGCAAAATTGTGCATCTGCACAAAAATGACTAAAGGTTTGCATGAGCATGATGGATATGATATTAAAGCATGTCTGTATTTGAATATCTCCTAAAACTGCTAAAAGGGGTTTGCATCTGCACAGAAAACACCTGAATGCACATGCTTGGCATACATTAGGATATAGAAAGGGAATACAGAATATTTTGTTTTGATACCTTTCACTTTTTATTGTATGGTATAAGGAGACAAATGTGGAAAGAACTGCATGTGGGAGAAAGTATAAGATAGAGAAAACCATCTATTCCAGGCTTCACAAGGGAAATGCATAATTAATGAGTCGTGTTCAGATAAGGTGACCACATGTTCCTATTTATGTGGGATTGCACAATATTTTTATCCCTTTTTCTCCTTTCCCACGTCTGGAGACAATGTCCCACATGTTGACTGGCTCTGCAGGACGTGCACTTTTTCCAAAGTCTGACTTTTACCCAATGCATGTGAAGAAAGCAAAGAAGACATTTTATTATAGTTAAATGCCCTGTCTAGTTAAAGGCCCATCAGGGAAAGTTATAAGTCACCAAAAAGTCACAAGGCTTTGTGGATTTTTGTGAATGTGATGGAAACTACCACAGAAAATGAAATGGCAGTATAGACTGAGAAATAGTTTTTGTCTCTTCTGCTAGTTATTTTTCAGTTTTGCACACTATGGAGGGTTGCATCAGGAAGGGCATCTGGTATAAAACATCTGCCAAATTACCAATGTAGATTAATCCACTGTGGTGACCCCTTGGGGAGAATACAAGAGAGAAGGTGACAGTACAAGGGGATATGTGGCATGAAGTGACAGCATGTGTGTGTCATATTGGGCTGAAAATTGCTTAAATGATCAGATTTGGCTCAGGAAAGGCATGCCAATGTATGAATGCATCTGGTTACCAGAAAGAAGAGCAACTGAAACAACTGAAATAAAGAGAAAACAGGAGTATATAAAGATCATTGCAAGAGACCATAGACTCTTTTATCCTAATTGTATTTACTTAGCAAGAGAGTTGGAAAAGTCGCATTCAATTATAATACATTTGGCCTTATAAATGCTAAATTTCAAAACACTCCAAAGCATTACTAACATTGTTCCACATTTAGTTTGTCAGGATCTGATCACCCTAAATACAATGTATCTGAACTTTACAATGCATCTGTATTATTTGAACATGGGGTGAAAAACTAGATTCCAACTATGCAGGTACGTCTCAAAAAATTAGAATATCATGAAAAAGTTCAATATTTTTTGTCACTCATTTCAGAAAGTGGAACCCATATATTATATAGGATTCATTACACATAGAGTGAAATATTTTGAGCCTTTATTTCTTGAAGTGTTGATGATTATGGCTTATAGATAATGAAAACCCAAAATTCAGTGTCTCAGAAAATTAGAATATTGTGAAAAAGTTCAATGTTGGAAAGTCATGGTGTCACACCCTAATCAGCTACTTACCTCAAAACACCTGCAAAGGTTTCCTGAGCCTTTAAATGGTCTCTCAGTCTGCGTCAGTATGCTACACAATCATGGGGAAGACTGCTGATTTGACAGATGTCCAGAAGAAAATCATTGACACCCTCCACAAGGAGAGTAAGCCACAAAAGGCCATTGCTAAAGAAGCTGGTTGTTCACAGAGTGCTGTATCCAAGCATATTCATAGAAAGTTGAGTGGGAGAGTGTGGTAGGAAAAGGTGCACCAGCAAAAGGGATAACCACAGTCTTGAGAGGATTGTCGGGCAAAATCCTTTCAAGAATTTGGGGGAGCTTCACAAGGAGTGGACTGAGGCTGGAGTCAGTGCATCAAGAACCGCTATGCACAGATGAATCCTAGGCATGAGCTACAAATGTTGCATTCCTAGTGTCAAGCCACTCCTGAACCAAAGACGACATGAGAAGTGTCTTACCTGGGCTGTGGAGAAAATGAACTGGACTGTTGTCCAAAGTCCTCTTTTTAGAGGAAAGTAAATTTTGCATTTCATTTGGAAATCAAGGTCCCAGAATCTGGAGGAAGAGTGGAGAGACACAGAATCCACGTTGCTTGAAGTCCAGTGTGAAGTTTCCACAGTCGGTGATGATTTGGGCTGTCATGTCATCTGCTGGTGTTGGTCCACTGTGTTTTCTGTCCACAGTCAATGCAGCCTTCTACCAGGAAATTTTAGAGCACTTCATGTTTCCTTCTGCTGACAAGCTTTGGCACCTGCCCACACTGCCAAAGGTACCAAAAGCTGGTTCAGTGACCATGGAGTTACTGTGCTTGATTGGCCAGCAAACTTGGCTGACCTGAACCCCATAAAGAATCAATGGGGTATTGTTAAGAGGAACATCCAACAATGCAGATGACCTGAAGGCCGCTATTAAACCAACCTGGGCTTCTATTACACCTAAGCAGTGCCACAGGCTGATGGCCTCCATGCCACGCCGCATTGATGCAGTAATTCATGCAAAAAGAGGCCCAACTAAGTATTGAGTGCATAGAAATGAACATACTTTTCAGAAGCCTGACATTTCTGTTTAAAATATCCTTTTATTTTATTGATCTTTTGTAATATTCTAATTTTCTGAGACGCTGAATTTTGGGTTTTCATTATCTGTAAGTCATAATCATCAAAATTTCAAGAAACAAAGGCTTGAAATATTTTACTCTGTGTAATGAATCTATATAATATACGGGTTTCACTTTCTGAAATGAGTGACAAAAAATACAGAACTTTTTCATGATATTCTAATTTTTTGAGAGGGACCTGTATGATAGACAATAAACAGGTCCATTTTAGGTTCATGTTTTTCCATTACTTGGTCTGAGACCTCTAAAAATCTCAGATTCTTTTCAGAATTCATTCTAAATCATCAGGCTCATTTATCCATTGTATGGCACCTTGCTGATGCAGTTTAAATTTTCACAAGCTAAGGCATACCGCACTGACATCAGGTTATGATTGGTTACCGATTTTACATTTACTGGATGAGATGAAATGCTGTGAGTGCTGCTACCGCATTTACCATAAAATGTCGGCCCCCTGTAATAGCAATTCCCATCTGTTTATACCAAATATGAAGCTACTGCTGGACTGAAGCTTAATATTTAACTGGTAGATAACAGTGTGCTATGTATTTTTTCTAACTCTGTTTCTCTTTCTTCTCTCTGACGCTTTGAACTTGTCTCTGCAGGCGCAGCGTTTAGTGCAAACCTGACAGGTGGCATCAGCACATCAGTGGCTGTTTTCTGCCATGAATTACCTCACGAACTCGGTACGTGCACCAAGAGACAGTGTGGGGGGGGGGATAATATAAATAAAACCACCAAAAGCAAGTCATTTACTCATTACACACTAGACACGGTACACTTCATTTATTCAACAAGTGGAACAAAGCTGTTTTGTGGAGGTTTTGCGCTTGGTTCCCATAATGATAATCAGCGTCCAAATCACTGCCTCATGCTAAACAGCTCTCATCTTACTTGAACTGAAACTTTAATCAGAGTGAGCTTCACAAACCTCCATCCTTTGAAACTTGCTAAAAAACCAGCAGCATCAATAATCAGTGCTCTGCTCGTCACTTCAGAAAAATGCAGGGTTTTTTTTGCAAGTTAATGGGTTTCATGTGACAACAGCGACATGATTTGCCAATATATGTCAGTGTGGATGATGTACTGAGGCTGGCACACAGTGTTCAATACAGCTGCCGATGCTCTCATTTGCATTCAACTATCCTCTCTTGAGGCCCATTTTGATTCACTCCGATTCAACAGTAGTGAACAGTTTTGTTCAGAGTCATGCCTTTTTTTTGCTCTCCTCTGCCTGTTTGTTTATAGAGAGAGGAAGAGGATGGGGTGAAAAAGATAGACAATGGGCCCATCCACAGCAGATCAGTACTGATGATGTGTCTCATTGTGCTGCAGCTTCATTGCCTCGTTTGTGTGCTTGATGAATAGAGCAGTGTCAATTACTGCAGTGTGTGTGAACAGTGAATAATGACCAAGGTTTGTCTGGCTGCCCCCCCTTGTGTTGATCAAGAGCATCCTCTTATTGTTGTGCTTAGAAGGAAAATAAGGAAAGGGGATGAAACAAATGCTTTAGAGTCTGTAATTTTAATACATTAGGCAGTTTCAAGTAGCAGAAAATTAACAGATAATGGCCATCTGCCAGTGTTGGTAGCTGAGGATCAGACCACCAGGGCCTCTGCCCCTGACTGCCACCAGTCCACATACCGCCGGACCCCTACGGTGCCTCCAGTGGTGTGTGGTGCAGTAATGCAGTGGTGGGTGTTGTGATGAAGAGAGCTGAGCATGAAAGCGAAGCTTTCGATTTACTGGTCAGTCTATGCTCCTACCCTCACCGAGCCTCTGGATACCTCCTTGGTGAGGTGTTTTGGGCATTTCCTACAGGGAGGAGGCCCCAGGACAGACCCATGACACGCTGGAGAGATCACATCTTTTTGCTGGCTTGGGAATGCCGGGGTGTCTCCCAGTGTGAGCTGGAGGAGGTGGCCAGGGAGAGGGAGGTCTGGCGTCTCTGCTCAGACTGCTGCCCCCGCAACCCAGACCCAAATAAGCAGCAGAAAATCAATGGGTGGCTGTATGCATGGAAATCTGCATTATACAAAAAAGGCCCCAGCTTTGATTCTTCTCCAACATTTGAGTCCTTTCTCTCTATTTTTACTCAGTTGTATTTAAGTTTCCAGATGGCTAACTGCAGCGCTGAAGTCTCGTCTCTGGCGGCATGTGAAGATATGCGACATCGGTCCCCTTGTCCCCATGTAATTTCACATTTCCTGTTGATTCTGTGCCCATTTCTTCAACAGCACTCACTGTTGTGCTTTCACCCCCGTCGGGCAGCTTGTCAGACAAATGCAGCAGTTTGACAAGTGCACCTCTCAGCTCCTCCTGAACACAAAGACCGTCCCCCGACTGGCAGCTGGATGGAAAAGATGATGATTATGAGGGTTCTTTAACCACCCAGAGTGAAACTAATTGGCAGTGATGGGTGTGTTAATTGCGGTAGATGAGGCGGCGGCAGGCGTGTCTGAGTGTCTGATGGTTTGGAATGGGAGAGGCAGGAAAAGTTGAAGAAGGGGGGAAAAATGCCAATGAAGCGAGGTGCCTATGAACCGTCTCTCTGTAAGTTCTCCCCTCTTTTCTGCGGGGTTGATTGATGGATGAGAGCAGAGTTGGTAATATATTCATTGTGGTAATTAGCGAGGAAAAGAGGCCGCTTGTTACACGGTGCAGGAAATGTAGGCCACCCCACTTCTCAGTATTCATCTCTCTCTCCAAATCCAGGGCGTTTCCGCTGAGACTAGGGCCTCTCTCTGCATTTGGCCCCGGCAATGATTGAAGAGGGTAGAGAGGCTACTGCATGCATATGTAATCATCAGTATATGAAGCGCAGCTTTTTTTTTTTTCACCTATGTGAAGACAGAGCGTGGTGGAAGATGCGTGGAGGGAAGTTTGTTTAGAACAAGTTCACCTCATCCCCAAAGGCAGAGTGAGTCAGAATAAACTGGAGAAACAAATAAAAATTCATCTTAAAAAAAAATGCAGCATGACATGTGCCACGCTGCTCACCATGGAGTTTCTACTCTGCATAGAGCATGTCACTTCCCAACCTGCCCACAGAAATTATGAAAAGAAAAGATTCAGTCATGACAGAAGTTGGATGTCTCCGTCTGTGTGTGTGTTGGAATAAGATGTGGATGCTTTGTTTAAACGAGTGTGTCTTTTGGCCCGACAGGTGACTTTGCGGTGCTGCTGAAAGCCGGGATGTCAGTGAAGCAGGCCATTGTCTACAATCTGCTGTCCGCCCTCATGGCCTACGTTGGCATGCTGATTGGCACAGCTGTGGGCCAGTACACGCACAATGTCACCAACTGGATCTTCGCCATCACAGCTGGCATGTTCCTCTATGTGGCTCTGGTGGATATGGTGAGTTGGCTGAGTACACTACATAACCCCAAAGTGATAATTGCCCCCAACCACCTCTCCCACACACAGGCAGCTCTTGCTGTCTCCTGATCTGCAGTGCTACTCCCAGAAAGTCTCTCTCTTGTCCCAACTGGTTTGTTTGTCTCTTTTATAGCTGCCGGAAATGCTTCATGGGGACAGTGAGGACCACAAGCGCTGCCAGCTGGGACACTTTATCCTGCAGAACCTGGGCATGCTGACCGGGTTTGGCATCATGCTGCTCATCGCCATCTTCGAAGACCGCATTGTTTTCGATTTTGGCTTCTAGTAGAGGACAGAGGAAGCGAAGGAGGGGAGAGCTGGATGTATCAGTGTTGTTCTTGGCCTTAACTTGCCCTGTTTGCAATGTAACGGCCCAGTCTTGCATGCAACGTGTCTCGTTCATGGCCTGTGCCTCCATTCCAAACATGCAGCGGTAGCTTATGCATATCTCATGACTCTGCTAGTGGTGTTTATACTCTGCTCCTCCATCACTTCTCCTCCGTCAATTCCAATTTGTCAACTTCCTTTTGAAGCAAAAGAGGCCCAGCGACAGAAGAGCAAAGCTGCTGTGCCCAAACCAGGATACGCCTCCTCTGCTCTGAACATCTTAAAAAAAATAAAGAGTTGTAGATGGTGAGGTGGCGCAGGGTGTGTGTTCAAATAAAGAGGCAGCTGTCACGGCCCAGAAGCTCGCCGCCTATCCATCATCACCTATTGTTAGTGTGTTGTCGTCGTACTCCTCCCCATGTCCTCGTCTCTCATCTTCGCTGTGCTGTGTCCCGTCAGCCATTCCTTGTACATCTGTGGTGTGTGTTTCACCTACCATCCATCACCATCTTCTGATGTGATCATGCCGCGTATCAGACGCCACTGTGCCAAGCCCCGGCCACTGGAGCAGCTCCACAGCTGCACCACACAGTGTCCTTAAAGAGACTTTCAGCTAAGCTAGCTACTACATGCAGAAAAAAACCCTTTAACTTGTGCCGCTTCACCTTCAGAGCAAGTTGACAGTTTTAAGCTGCAGTATCAAAACAGAGAAGTGTTCACCTGTTTTACATGTGGGAGGTTGTCTAAATTACTCAGTGTTTTGCTTTTTTCTGCAGTTATTCATACTTATCTCTCTAGATTTTTTTTTTAAGACTACTAAACCTTTATAGTTCATAGTAACCCTTTTCAGACATTGAATCGGTAACAATGCTGGCTTCATCATTCTGTAATTCAAACATAGGTCACTTTTACATTATGGACGGTCATGATTATCAAATAGAAGGTGACTGTAATTCACCAAAAAGCTGTTTGCCAGCCACAACAAAACAGACAAACAAAAACAGAAGAAGAGCATGTTGCCAACTACAAAGCATCAGACCAGTAAAGCCGGCAAGTCACTAGTCTGCCACAACTAAGTTCAGAGTGCAGTTTGGGGGTGGAGATGATCTTCAAAGAACAGTCGAATCATTCTTGAGTAGTATTGAGTGGCATTTTACCTTCAAATGTCACATCGCCCCTGTTTTTTTTACAGACAGAAGCACAACCATAGGGAGTATTGTCAGCATCAGCTCCAGTGAAGTGTGATCTCTATAGCTTCATCATTAAGAGCAGATTCCTGTTTGTGCTGCACTGTGCTCCAGTAACAGATAGTTGTCCCCACCCCTCCCACACAAGGCTCAGAGACAAAGGTCTCTCTTCTAGACTGGGACAGGCAAAAATGCATTACAGACTCATGTCTTAATTTTACTGTAAATTAGAAACAGTTGGTGAGATAAGATACAAATACATTCATGGTTTTGCTTCTCATGAGCTGCTCAGCTCACTGCAGAGAATGCCTGAAAGTCAGCACGCAGGAGATGTGCTCAGACAGTTAATATGACTGCTTGGATTCAGGCCAAGCCAGTAAGATTGCTCTTAAGACTTTTACTGAAAAGTGACCGTGATGCTCATTCAGACAAGAAGCCAACATGATTAGACACCAATCATTAATTTATGCCTCTGTGACGCAGCCTACGACGTAGCATACACCAGTGGCCGATGCTGTTGCCAGCTTTTATACCTGAGAGTGGCATTCGTCCATGTTGACATGTAGTTACATTTCTAGGGCGGTGCACATCAGGTTATGGTGTAGGGTTTCAGAAGGGCTTGAGGTTATGAAGTACCCACAATGTAGATTTAATGTGTTAACCACAAACCCTACGCTGTAACCTGACGTGCACGTCCTTAAAAATGTACTACAGTACATGTCTCGTTGACACAGTTGGAGACGTGCCAGCAGAGTCGTAAATGCTGGCAGTGGCCGCTTGCATGGGCAAAGTTGTAGGCTCTAAATAGATTTGACACATTAGGTATAAATTAAGCTTAACAGAAAGCTGTGCACGTCTGAAAAGGGTTACCAGATGCTGCTGCTCATACAGCTGCCAAAGCCTTTCCAAATTAGCATTTTCTGTGATCAGTGTTTTATTTTATCTTCAATTTGTTTGGGAACTGTGTTGTAAATGTATGACCAAATTTTTGTCAGGGTTTGACAGTCTTTAGCCACATGAGACATTCTTATTAGGCCTGCGTATATTATTTTTCTTCGAGAATCATCGGAATCAAAATGTGAATTTAGATTAACTCATTTTTGTCTTCATAGTAAGTGTCGTAGTTTACTAGACCTCTTTAGGGAACCTATTTGAGTTCCTAAAAGGTGCTTTGTTCCATTCCCAGCCTGTGGACATTTGATTATAGTAGGACATTCATTTTTCTCATCAATGCAGATTTTTGAAGTACTGTAAATATAGATGGTCTCTTTAATGTCAGTAGTTATGCAGCTAAAAGCTAAATATTCTTCCCGCTTAAAGTTGTTGAAGAATTACAATCTGACAGACGAAGTGAAGAGCAGCACACTCGAGTGGGGGTGCTCCACCACTTGTAATGGATGATTAACCAGGTTATCAGTCCACAGGACAAAGATTTATTATGAGTATTTTTACAAGCATTCCTCTGTTTCTGGGGGTGTGTATTAAAGTGGCTCTGACTGTGCCAAAACTGGCCAGTGTGGATTTTCAGTGGCTGGTGCTTGACACCGCCCATCACCCCGCCCGCCCTGACATTCCATTGGCTGTTCTGTGGCTCACGTGCTAAGCTACCAAACCTAGCTTCAGCTGCTGAAGCACACAGATAGTGTGTGCAACTTCATTTATCCTGTCACTGTGTGACATCCATCGTCTGTGTCTTAACTGGCTGTAAATCATTGTCAGTCTCACTGATCTGACTGAATCATGCATGAAGCATGAGTGAAATGGTACAGACATCGTGTTGGGTGTAAAACTTTTCGTTCTTTGTACTGCAAAGGTAAAACGTTGAAAGCCTTTGTTCCTTTTAAATGAACTGTGTGAAGCTCGTGGGACGTTCTCCGGGGTGTAGTGTGAAAGGTTACAAGCCTTTTTAAATTTTTTTTTTTTTTTTTTTTTTAAAAGCCAATTCATCATTGTGAAAGCAGTATCTGTATGTTTAAGCTTTGTAAAACTGTTTTATTTCATCTTATGTTCTTATGGAATTTTAGTGCAATGGGACCTGAATGTATTTTAATTCAGACATCAAATGAAGCTCATTTGCTCTCTTTAAAATACGTTTACATTTATTCAATTGTTTCCTACGATATTGATTCAGTGCTTTTTGTAATTTAAATCTTAACTGCCCTGCCGAATGTTCCGTAAGATTTAGTGACACTTAAGACTCTATGCCCTAAAGAAAAAAATGGGCCAAAAAAACCCCACCATGATCATATTTGCTTTGTTCTGTGTATATTTGTTTAGTAATCTGGATAGAAAATGCAAAGTGTGACATCCTTGCTTTTTGCTTGTCTGTGCATTCTCCCCATTATGGAAGGAAAATAAACTCTGGAAACACTGTGGACTCTTGATCACTGATTATTCAGTTGCATTTTATTTGTATTGCACCAACATGTCACCTCAAGGTGTTTTACACTGTAAAGACCATACAGTACTAGACAGAAAACCCCAATTAGACGATTGTCTGATTGGCGACAGTGGGAAGGAAGACCTCCCTTTCAACAGGAAGACCCCTGGTAGAACCAGGCTCAGGCAGGGGGATCTATAAAGTAGACCTGCACTCTGAGAAGAGTGTTATTGGGAAAATATGGTACAATGAGATCTTTAAGATAGGATGGGGCCTGATTGTTTAAGATTTAAGTTAAGAAGGATTTTAAATTCAATTCTGGATTTAGCAGTGAGCCAATGTAGGGGAAATCTGTAGTCCCTGTCAGTACTCCTGCTGCAGCATTAGAACCAACTGAAGGCATTGTAGGGAGCTTTTAAAAGAATTTTTAACAAGCTAGATATACACACACTTATCAGCCATAGTACAACCAATATTAAAGAGGTTTGGATGCTGTGTAAAATCTAAAAAAAGAAACCCCAATGATTTGTAAGTCTGAAACCAGCCACAGGGGCCCACAAACCAGTGTAGTCCTAGTGCCAGTCCCAAGCCCGGGTAAATGGTGAGGGTTGCGTCAGGAAGGGCATCCGGCATAAAAACTGTG
>VUQH01071084.1:0-14857 GCA_015106775.1 Etroplus canarensis | reverse complement strand
ACTCATGTTGGATAGAAAATCATTCTGACTGTGTTTCTTCCTCCAGGCTGGACCATGGTGGAGAGCAGTGGTTAAAACCTGGTGTGAGGAAGTGTAAGTTTGACTAATGATGACAAAACAGCAAAGTGTCAGTTTGTCTTCAAATCTAAAGTTGATAGTTGTGGTTTTTCTTCATTCAAACATTACTGACAAGAGATGCTGACAAAAAGTATCATCATGAAACTTTGTATGAATGAACAACATATCAGTAAGTAAAGAAAGAATAAAGCCATCAGATGTGTCAGATGATAAACTGCAGCTGTGTTGTGTCTTTTTCTCTCCATCAGATTTCTGTCAACTTGAACTGGACACAAACTCAGTGAACAGAAACCTCAAACTGTCTGACAACAACAGGAAGGTGACAGTTGTGGAGGAGGAGCAGCCATATCCTGATCATCCAGACAGATTTGGCTGGTGGCAGCTGCTGTGTAGAAATAGTCTGACTGGTTGCTGTTACTGGGAGGTTGAGTGGAAAGGGAGAGTTCACATATCTGTTAGTTACAAAGGAATCAGAAGGAAGGGGCACAGAACTGACTGCAGGTTTGGAGAGAATGAGCAGTCCTGGAGTCTGAGCTGCTCTGATACTGTTGGTTACTCTGTCTGGCACAATAACAGAGTAACAACCATATCCTTCACTTCCCCCTCCTCCTCCTCCATCTCTAACAGAGTAGCAGTGTATGTGGACTGTCCTGCTGGCACTCTGTCCTTCTACAGAGTCTCCTCTGACAAACTGATCCACCTCCACACAGTCAACACCACATTCACTGAACCTCTTTATCCTGGGTTTGGGTTCTGGTCATACGGTTCCACACTGTCTCTATGTTTTTTGTAGGAAAAAGAAGAAGAAAATTCTGTGAGTCTGTCAGTTTGAAGTCAGTGATAGAAATGAAGAAAGCCAAAATAAATTCTTGTGATATAATGTCATATTTTGTTTTAGAAATACAAAGGGTTTCATGATGGTCACTAGGTTCAACAAATATGTTTTATAGCTGTAAATCTGTTTTTTCAAACAGTACGTGTTAATTTTGCATCAAAGGTCTACCCATTTCTTAGTTGTAATCAAACTTTAGTGACAATCATATTCATTTGAAGGAGTACTTAAAGAATCTTCTCAATCCCACAAACATGTCTTCTTTGGAGGAAACAGAGGACAGTGGGGTTAGCATTCTCATCACTGTGGCTGAGGTCACAGAGGTGATTAGAAAGCTCTTTAGTCTGTGGGGGTGGATCAGATTTGCCTAGAGTTCCTCAAGGCTTTTAATGCTGTGACCCATCACATAGCTGACCCATCTCTGTAACATTTTATGCAGGTTGGGGACAGTGCTCCTGGATTGGCAAACTGGGGTGATGGTTACCAGTAGTTAACAATCAATGTAGCAAAAAGTGTTTTTATGTTAGTTTAACACAAATCTAGGCATACAGCAAACAGAGAAATGGCAATAGTAAAGGGAAAAAGCTTACAGTGAGATGAATAAGAGGCTGGACAACAAAGAAAGAAAGAATTACTTGTAGTGATTAACTAGACAGAGAGACGAAGCTGGAAATGATGTACAGAGAGGGTGATTAAGGATAGAGATTGAAATGTACTAATGAGTGAAGAGTGTGTTGAGAAGATGGAATGAGTACTTTGAGGAGCTGATGAATGAGAAAAATGAGAGAGGAGGACAGATGGAGGAAAGATAGTGGAACAGGAAATGCAGTGTTAGTAAGGAGGAAGTGAGGGCAGCTATGAAGAGGATGAAGAGTGGAAAGGATTTCCTAATTCCTAATTTTGTTTTATGCTACTCCAAATTTCCTAATTTTATTTTTTTAATTCATTCATACCTAATTTTATTATTGTAAAATATAGATATGATCATACAAGTGTATAGTGTTATACAAGTACATATTATATAATTATATATATCCTACAGTATAGCTATTTATATATTTATGTTTATAATAATGTGAGTACAGTTATGTATAAAGTACAGTTATGCATAGTTGTACATATATATGTACATATGTTTATGTTTGTACCTATGTATATAGTCTATAGTGTTTTACCTTTCCTTCACACTTTTTACTGTAGAGCTACTGTGACAAAACAATTTCCTTCAGGATCATTAAAGCTGAGTCTGAGTGCAATGTGATGACACCTAATGGGAACAGCCGAGAGAAGAACAAGAAGAAGAGATTAATTCCTGTGTAGTTATGCTGGTATCACATCACCACACTAAAAATAGCAATGAATTTTATTGAAATGTTTAATGACTTCAGCACAGTTAGTCCAAAAAAAAAAATCCAGTCAGTCAAACTGAATCCTCAAGTGGGCAGGTTCTGGTCCCTTTCCTGCATGTCTGACACCCCTGCTCTACAACATCTACGGTCCCTTGTAGACTGGTGGTACAGTTCATCTATCTATCCATAAGGTGACACCAACCAATTTTTAAAGAGCTGAATATGAGCACGTTGATTGTTTAAATTGAAACTTTGCACAACATAAGGGTCAAAATAATATATTTTTGACTAGATCAAATACATCTGAATTTGTCACAAAGGTAAGTTCTGCAGCTTCTTATTTCAACTGCTGTCGGTGGCATTCTGCAGTCAAAAAGCTTTGTAGAACATCCCTGAAGAAATGTAATGTGCATGATTTGCCTTTGCAACTGATGGAGCAACCACGCTCCTGCATGAAAGGATTAACCCTAACCCTACCCCTACCGCCATTCACTGCATCAATCACAATTTACAGCCTGCTTCTATGAAGGCGTATTACACACTACAGAGCTGAGTCTTTTTCTCATTTTTATTGACTTTCAAATTCGAAAAGCCAGCTGGAGCCTGTTCCTGCTGTCATTAGACAAAAGACAAGGTACGTCCTGGACAGGTTGCCGGTCTGTCGAGGGAGCTCTTGCATGGTTCTTCTCATCCTGAGTGGTTCTGGATTAACAGCATGATCTGCGCTTTATAGTCTAACTATGAGAAATCTTAAGCAGAGTCTTTATTAAAGTGTTCATGAAGAACATTGAATGCTTAAAGTTAATGTTTAGCTAGAAGAGTTCAAGGTTCATCATCGTGACTTAACGAGCAGGTCTGTTATCACATTTTTGTTATATCCCTGAAATAACCCTTTAATGGGGAGGGTTAAAATTCATTTGAAAACTCTGAAAGGTTGGACTTTCACATTTATCGTCTTTGGTCAGTCTCATGGAATAATTTCACCTTCTCTTTTCTGAAGATTTTCATTGTCAAAAAGGTAAACAGCATTTTAAATCATATCAGTGTGAGTGGATGTTGCTTTAAACTGATCTCGTGACAGCTGAGCTGGTAGAAGCGTTTTGTGATGCTTTGTTGAATTACACTGAGATGTTCCTGTTGCCTCTCAGTCAAAGAACAGTCTCGACAATCCTCTTTGAACATCAGAAACACCAGAAGAAACAAATCCAGTTCAAGATGAACTTCGCTTTGTAACGTGTACAGAGACAGGAACCACAGAAACATCTGTAAATGTTTAGAAACTCACTTGTTTTACTGCTAGTGTAATTATGTGGGACTTCCTCAGATCTTTCTATGTGGTTTTTGGATTTCCGACCTTTCACCTCTTTAATTCCACCACTTGGTTAATGTCACATTTTTGTAAAATTTTTAGCTCCTGCACTTGGGGCACCTCAGACCTGACCTTTTACGATCAAGCCAACAGAGTAGTTTGGGTGGGAGGTGGTGACACCTGGATGCAAACTGCTTCAGTTAGGCCAAAGTTCTTCATCGAAGCACCAGTATCAGCCGTTATTAGCTTAATAAAATGATGACATACAGGAGTGATGGTTAGCGTTTATTTGCTGTGTGATATCAGCTTGGTGTACCCTATATTTTGATCTGGTTTTGTGAATTTATATGGTTGCATTTGCACTTAAAGAGCATAGAATGAAGAAGGAAAAGACTTTAAAACTGGTATTTATACTGAAGCGTTTCATTGTTTACCTGGAACAAAAGTGTGAATAAATTCTTCTTTTGGTTGCTCCTGTTAGAGGTCACCACAGCAGATCATGTATTATGAATTCACATTTGGATTTGGCAAAGATTTTATGCTGGATGCCCTTCCTGATGCTTGGGACCGGTACTAGGAGTACACTTTCATGTGGCCCCTGTGGCTGGGTTAAAAAGTGTGAATAAATAACAAAATAAAATGTAAAAACTGCATTGGTGTTTTCTGGTCACTTAGTTTATTTTTTTGGTTACAATGTAAGAACACAAATGTCCACATAGGTTAGATTTAAGTCTAGGAAACAAATATGTTTATACTGATTTTTCTTCTCTTCCCTGCAGCCAGCGGCTGTAATTTGGTGACCGCGAAGCAGTAAAATCCTGCTGCAGTCACATTCGCAACACGTCTGATAAAGCTATAACACTTCTCTGCACTGGTGAGAGATTTTATGAGTTTCTGTAGAAACATGGTTAAAAACCAGCTTTAATACTGAATCAGAATCAGAATGCTTAATTAATCCTGGGGGGAAATTAAGGTTAAAATAATGTGTGTGGTGAGGACCCAAAAGCCGGACTCCAAAGCCAGACGTGGTAAAGGAGTAACAAAATGTGAGCTTTTTTTAAGCTGGTTAAAAGTCCATAGAACCAAAGTTCATGAAGGATGAAACTATATTTAACATGGGGATGGGAGAAGACAAACAGCATGACATGGCTAAAGGAGCACCTAACTAAATCAGATGACTTGACAAAGAGCTGAGGAGAGGCAGTGGTATAAATACACACAGACTAATGAGTAAAGTGGCAACAGGTGGGGGAGGAGCACAGGTGGCAGCAATCAGGGGCAAAATGAAAACTAGTTAAAATGCACAGGACATACTGTGCCTATAAGATGTATTCACCCCCCGGGGTGAACAGCTCTTTTCAAGTTCAGCCACAAATTCTGGATTGGATTGAGATCTGGGCTTTGACTTGGCCAATCCAGAACATTCACCTTGTTGTCTCTGAACCATTTCTGTGGAGCTTTTGCTGTATGCTTGGAATCGTCTTGCTGGAAAATAAATCTTCTCCCAAGCCGTAGTTCTCTTGCAGACTGAGTCAGATGATCCTCCAGCATTTGGTGATATTTTTCTGCATTCATGTTCCCCTCTGCCTTTACAAACCTTCCAGGGCCTGCAGCATGATGATGCCACCACCATGCTTCACAGTGTGTTTGTGGTGATATGCAGTGTTTGGTGTTTGCCAAACATAGTGTCTAGCTAATTTTTTGTCTCATCAGACCAAAGAACCTTCTTCCAACTGACCCTGGAGTCTCCCACATGCCTTTGGGTAAACTCCAGGAGTGATTTCATGAGCTTTTTCCAACAGTGGCTTTCTCTTTGCCACTCTTGCATGCAGCTTCGACTGGTGAAGAACCTGGGCAACAGTTGCTGTATGTACAGTCTCTCCCATCTGAGCCACTGAAGCTTTTAACTCCTTCAGCGTGGTCGTAGGTGTCTTGGTGTCGTCCCTCACCAGTCTTCTTCTTGCCCGGTCTCTCAGTTTGTGAGGACGTCCAGCTCTAGGCAGATTTAGACATGACATGCTCCTTCCATTTCTTAATTTGACTGAAGTCTGTGGGATGTCCAGTGGGTTTGAAATCTTTTTGTAGCATCTCTTGACTTTTGTTTCAAACATTTATTTATTTACACTATATTTTTAATCAATTGACATAAGTTTGTAAAACAACTCTTTTTTTTTGCAAATTGTCGAAAAAGCCACATTATATTGACCATGATTTCATTTATTAAAACAATTAAAGATTAAACCATGCAAGGAGGGTGAATACTTTTTTTTATAGGCATTGTAACTGGTAACCAAAGTAAAACAGGAAGTTAGAAACATAACTGAAAATGAGACATGAGACAGATTGACAGAAGGACAGAAACACAAGATGAAGACACAGGGGACACTAATAACAAACTAAACATAGGAAAGGACTAGAAGTGAGACTCAGAGACTAAATATAAGAAACACGGATGAACAAAGTGAGACTGGAAAGTACAACAGCTACACACGGGATACAGGAAATGAGGAGGACAGTAAAACCAAACTCAAGAAAACAAACACAAATAAACTCAGAGGGCAGGAACTAGAACTCACATGCAATATGCAGAACTACAATAGAGGGCAGGATAGAGCAAAATCTAATTAGAACAGAAACTCAAAACCCGTTCATAAAAATTAAGAAATTTAGAAACAATCTAAACTTGAAAAACTAGAACACAAAAACCCAGGACCATGACAGTGGTGATGGAAAGAAACTAGTCTAGGTGTGATGGTATGAATGATTTCCTGTGGTGTTCTGTAGTGCATCGTGGCTGATTGTTGTAGCAACACAAACACAAAACAGCAACACTATAAATCTAATGAGAAGGGACATTAATCAAACTGCAACAACTAAACAAGTTCCGAAGGTCAACTCTGCACCATGTATTAAATCTTCTCTTTCCATCGTTGAATTTTCCTGGTTAATGTTCAGGGTTCAACATAGATTTTATTTTCTACCATAAAATCATGAAACTAAAACTCTGATCCTGTGACACAGACCACAACAATTAAACCACAAAATACAACAAACATTATGATCACAGGTACCTGACACAGTTTGATGGCTGCAGAAGATCTGCTGACTCACATGCATTCAGCAAAATGAAGGAAACAAGAACAGTTAAAACTGAAAACATCCCAGATTTGATTATCACCAGGAATTTGTTTAACTAATTCATCCAGTTTTGGATGAAGCTCAACCAGATTTATGGAATCTACTGTGAGTAAAAAGTTAAAAATGGTATAGCCTTGTATATAAACATTATGCCACAAATTATTTTAAAGATTAGAGCAAAGTGTTGTAATTTTATTCCTCTTTCCTTTTTAGAAAATGATGTAACAATAAAACTAGTGAAATCAGATACATACTGTAAACTCAACTAACTTCACATAACCCTTCAAATTTGTGTGTGTGTGGTTTTTTTTGTTGTTCTGTGTGATAGGAGCTGAACTTATTTTTAAATGTTTTTAGGTGAAGATAGTGTATAAGAGCTCTCCCAGACTGATAAAGGAGAATGAGCAGCTCTCTTTACAGGTGAAGGTAAAACTACTCTGACTGAATGTGGAGGTGAATTCAGGTGGTGAGTATTTTCTATTTGCCACTGACATGCCACTATATAGACACAAATATAAATATTAAAGAAAATGGCTTTTGAATAGCTGTCCACTGTAGTGACTACCATGAAAAAAAAATAAATGTGTCCATTCAGGTTTGTCCGTATTTTCCATAAAATCTTTTAACTATAGTGCTATGAGAAGAACGCTCATAGTGTAACCCAGTGGTAATTTAGTCATTTGATCTTATGTAATATCCAGTTACATCCAGTGTTTGTGTTATATGACATGCATTGCAATAATTTGTCACAAGTATCACAATGTCACTGATTTACGACCGTTTCACGACAGTCAACTGGGGAGTAAACTCTGGCGGGAGGGGCTATGAGCTCACATGGTCTGTAGCTGTGGCAGAGCAACCTTGTGTGAGCCAACGGTGATCTCTTTTCACGCAGTAGCTTTAAAATATATATTATTCATTCTCCTGCTAGTGGTGGAGGAAACTTTTCTTTTGAGGAGGAGGTCCTGCTGTGCTGCAATAGCACTATAGTTAAAAGCACTGGACACAGTGCTATGAAGTGCTATGACTATAGTCATAGCACTGGACACAGCTTGAAGCCATCTTCACAAACTCCAAAGAGTTTTGTTGGCTCAACCAATTTCCTTTGACCTGCATATCTTCGGTATGCTGTGCCTTGAGAAAATACAAATTATTGTTAAATGTTTTATTCATATTTCAAAGCTGAACAAACCAAAGTGGTGCCAAAATATGGGGTTCAAAACCCCATATTTTGGCACCATGGCCACATGGTAGCATCACCAGTGTCGCTGTAGTAAAGTCAAAGCACAACAAAACAGCAGCGTAAAATGCCAGATATGCAGAAAAAGACAGTTAAATATGTAATATAATACAATTCTATTCATTGTTTGTTTAATTTGTCTTAGCAATTTCAGTTTAAGAGATTCAAACGTGCACTTTGGATAGACTTCATCAACTACTGATGGAGTGTTGTAAGATTACATTTTCAGGTGTTCAAAATAATTCTGGGTCACATGACGCATTTTAAAAAATAAAAAATACATCTTTAATACTACCTCACGAATTCTGTTGTATCAAATACCACCATTTTGTACTTATATATAAATGTACTGTTTGGGAGTTATGAATGGTTGCAGTACATTTGGAGCTTGAACTAATGTGTCCTGTGATGTAAATGTGCTGACTGAGCATGTTGCTGTGTTTGTGTGAAGGTGTGGGCTCTGCTATGGATCAGTGTGAGGACAGAGAGGAGGGAGTCCCTCCCTCTAAAACCACTCTGTGTGGGGAACATGAGAGCCAGACCAAAGCTCAGAGGTGAGATGATCATCTCTAACTGTCCATGACTCTTCTCCATGTCAGAGCTCAGCACTTAAGTCAATGGATCATTGTTCACACTGTGTGTTTGTATTTGTGCTTGTTAACTTAACGTCTAACCTATCATTTCCCTGGCATAAAAAACCCCACAAATACTTCCAAAAAGGTTAATAAACTTTCTATTATCATGTCAGGCCACAGTTTGGGGAAGTTTTCTTATATCTTATATGTCTGTATGGTGAGTTAGTCAATACCACAACCAAGCAGTTTCTAATGTGCTCCAAAATATCCCGGATGTACCTAAATATCATGAGAGTGCAACAACATGAGCCAAATTCTGCAAAGAGCAGCCGGTGACTCTTTAACTGGCGCTCATACAGAAAAAAGCAAAAGCAAGATTTTTTGAGCAAACTCTGGCACTTTTATAAGTTTAGGTTTTCCAGTGGAAATTTATATAATCTTTGGTAAAGTTCATATTAATGTACACATATTCATCATGAACAAGTGGCTTGGCATGACTTCAGAGAGAGAGAGAGAGATACATTTCTTATTTTGGGAAGGCACACAGATGATTACTAGGTACTGTGACAGTCTGAAGGTCCATATGAATGAGCTGCCATACCACACACTATAACAATGGGATGTATCATAAATATAGGCTATATACAGGTTGTGGCATCACCTGCAAAAAGCAGCAGCTGCCTTGACAGGTCAGGGCAGCACCTTGAAAGAGAAGCATCAGGTCATGGCATCACCCCCAAAGAGCCATGGCATATGACATATATAGTTTAACAATTTTTTGAAGTTAATATACAGTGTTATTAGTATGAATTTTGATTATTACATATATCTATTTTAAAAATATATTTTCTTAAAGAAAAAAGGAAAAAATCTGTATTTTTTGAGCAAATATCAGTAATCTTATATTTTTGAACAGCTCCATGTCCTTTAAGAAGCTCCAACTGATGTTTGAACAAAAAGTTGAAGAACAGTCAAAGGCTGTGGAGAGGTAAGATTCGACTATGATGGAAAAAGTGTTTGTTGTTTTGTGAACAATTTTTTTCCCCAAAATACTAACTTACCGTACAGCATAAGTTTTTATATTTATAAATTATAAAGGGTATTTATCTTTAAGTTAACCTTGGTGTCAGTTATGCCCACTGTTTCTATTGCTCTTAAAAATTATACTGAATACTTTTCAGTTCAGTAACATTATGGTAACATCATTGCATAACCAAAGTGCAGTGTAATTATAAAACAAACATGCGAAAAGAAAACTTAGAAACAAAACGAGGACATGAAACAGAGTGCTTCTCTTTATACATGTAAAGACATATACAATCAACTCTGCTTTTAGAAGTATAGAAAATGAAATGGTTAAATAAATATGATTTTTTTACAGTGAAAGAAATGTATTGTTTACAGCAGTTATTCAGATTCATTTATTTTGTTAACTTTCACAAAGTTCAAAAAGGAATGGCAACGTTTTCAAATGTTCATTCTTTTTTCAAATGTTTTGACAAAATTTGTTTCATCCAGTGCATGAAACTTTGGTCTTTATTTTATATATTTATTTTTTAAATTTTTAATTTTTGTTGTTCTGGATACAGTCCAAGCTGTGACCTGAAACCTTTATGATTTATCATAGTGAAAATTCTGTATTCAGTTTAGCCTTGCAGACATCAGAAAGTAATCAAAGTGAGAGCATGTATTCTTGAGTTGGCTGGATGTTGTGAAGGGCTTTTCTTAACTATGGAAAAAAACTGTGATCATCCACTTTAGTTGTCTTCCATGCTCTTCCGGGCCTTTGGGTGTTGCTGAGCTGGTCAGTTCATTCCTTCTTTTCAAGAATGTTCCAGATTGTTGTTTTGGCCACCCTAAAATTTTGGCTCTCTCCGATAGGGTTATTTTGGTTTTTTGGGCTAATGATGGCCTCCTTCATTTTAATCCAAACTACTGTCAGGCAACTGTCCCATTACTTTTGAACCTCTGGAAATGAGGGACTATGTATAAAAATATCTGTAATTTCTAAACAGTTAATGAAGTTATTTTGTCAAACATTTTGAAAGTCTGCACTTCAATCCCACTTTGACTGCTGGATTTAAAATCCACTGTGGTGCAGTACCACAGGAAAAATGACAGAAAATGGGTTGTTGTCCCAAAACTTATGGACAATTATTTTTTCATGCTATCATAATGCTCATTGTGTATCCAGTGTTTAGCCTTGCAGATAATAGAAAACAATCAATGTGATAGTATGTACCAAATGTGCTAGAATAAAGTAAACTTCTCCATGTGTCAAATAAAATTCAACAAAGTATTCATAAGAATTTCACAGGGAGGAATAAAGTAATATCCATCTATCTCTCTAAACAGGGTCCATCAAAGACCAAGCTCTTTTGTATTCACAAAGAGTGACCAATCTGTGCATCAACCCATTGATGTCAATGTTGGACACCATTTAAAGGCAGATCAAAGGTAAGATGACAGAACTCTAGTAAATGCACTGCTTTCCTAAACATAATGTTCCTAATGCATCTTAGGGCTGCAATCTTACTATTACAGTTGGGATATGTTCACTTCCTGTATAAGTATTCAATTGTCAATATCATAATTCAGGTGATATTTTTAAAAATGTGGATGGTTAGGCTTCTCTTAGTTCTCTCACTCAACAGTGATCATCATATTCTAGTACCCTTCTTAGATGTGAACTTTCTGCCTTACCTAGATATAGGGACTCTGGCTTAGGTGTAGCTCTTAGCAAAAAAGAAGCAAAACATGAATGGACAGCTAAAATTAATTTTTCATTTCTATTAGTATCCCTCAGCAAAAACCAGACTCTCCTGAACCCATCTCTGTTTCCATGAAGAATGACCAGTCCATACATGAGCCTTTTTATGTCAATGTTCGATACCATTTAAAGGCAGTTCAAGGGTAAGGTTACAATACCCAAGCAAATGCATTGCTTTCCTTAACATTTCAATGTTATGAATTTTATATATGGCTGTACTTATGTATTACTGTTTTTTTCATTGGGTAGGTTTTCAGTTTCTTATGTGAAAATATACACCAGCTCAGCTTGAGCATCTGACATTCTCCTCAAAAGTTCTCCCTCTTCAGTTCATTGCTTTGGTTGAATTCTATTAGGAACCACGACCACAGACAGGACACTCCTGAAAGCTGTGTTTCAATGAAGAGTGACTGGTCCATGGGTCATCATGTTAACTTTGATAACGGGTTCTGTTCAGCAGATCAGAGGTAAAGAGTGAAGAGAACTGTTTCACAGACCTTTAAACTTGTCAAACCAGCCCAGTGAAGGCACCTTTAGACTTTGTGACAGAAGCATGAAACAGTCTATAAAAGAATGAAATTCCACAGGGTTTTATTCTTTGCCAGATTCTTGCCAATATTTATTCCTTTCTTGGTGATATCTGGGTGCATGTTTGCATCAATGTGGTTTCCTTAATTACAACTTTGATAAAAAAAATATCAATTTGACACATTGTTCCAGTCTGTATTCTCCATCAATTAATGCTCCTGTTGCCTTCCTGTCAGCTTGAAGTGGTCTGACCATTCTCCTCTGGCATCAACAGGGCATTTTTCCCAGAGAGCGTTTCATGGGAAAAATCCTGTAAGATCTGCAGTTTATGAACTACTCAGGCCAGCAACCATGCCATGTTCAAAGTCAGTTAAATCACTTTCTGAAACTCACTTTGAACTTCAGCAGGTTGTTTTGACTATTTCTACATGCCCAAATATACTGATTGACCTCCATGTGATTGGTAGGTAGGTAGGTAAAGTCCGTTGGGCTTTTGTACCCGAGCCTACACGGCTCATTGGGCTGGAGCTTATCCCCGGTTTCTGTAGCATGAAGCGACTTAGGAGTTAGACTCCTCCTGCATGGGACACTAGTCCATCACAGGTTATCTTCCCAGTATTTTACTGGTACCCATTTTTTACTGCTGGGTGGACAGAGGTACACCTGCGGTTGGGACCTTGCCTAAGGGTCTTGGCATGGTGATTGGCTGATTATTAAATAGATAGATATTTGCATTAACAAGCAGTTTAACAGGTGTAACTAGTAATATGTCTGGTGAAGTCTATCACCTGCCTCCTCTGCCTCCTTCAATTTTGTTGTAGTTCCCTAAAGTGAGTCTTCTCCCTCTCCAGACGTTTGGGCATAATAAAGCACTGTTTCTGGCTCTCAATATCAAGGCCATGTCCCCAATAACAATTTACAATGGCCAGGGACTGCACAAAGTTCTGTTTCTGTATGCCACCCCACTGACAATGCACTTAAGGGCATTGTCAATCGAAATTTCGAGTTATTTTCTCGAGAAAATAACTCAAAATTTCGAGTCGAGTTTTTTTTTTAGTGGTGGAACAAGCTTCCATATAATCCTGATATATTTTTTTGTTTCAAAAGTATTGTAGAATAGAATAGAATAGAACTTTATTGATCTCACAATGGAGAAATTCACTGAACACTGAAATGTAACACTGAAATGAAAATTCTACCAAGGTTTTGGGCCTTATCAAACTGATAATTATGGTTTTATCTTCTCACAGAAAACTTTGGGATGTAAAGTTTCAAATTAAATATTATTTTAATTCTAGAAGGAGCCATCCACAGACCCAAGACCCTCCTGAACATAGATTTACATCCTTAAAGAGTGACCAAACTCTTCATCTACCTATATTTTTCAAAGATGGACACTACTCATCTCATCAAAGGTAAACATTCAATAGGAATGTTTTATTCACACGTTTCTGGTAATAAATATTGTGATATCTTAGGTGTTGATGATGTTGTTGTAACAGAAGTGATTGAGCACATACATTATCAGAATTCATTAGAACAGAAGTATTTCTGTGTGTATGTTTGGTCAGCAGAATTAACCAGAAGACCTCAGATGTTCTCAGTACACATTTTGTGCAGAAGCAACAAAATGACCTGGACTCTGTGTTTATGGTGTGTAAATGCAGACCTCAAATTTTCAAAACTCTCATAATAAACGTTTATAATCCTAACAGTGTCCATGGTGCAGCCATAAGACAAACAGTAGTTAGGCAGTTACAGATACATATGAATTTATATTCATGGTGAAGCTTATATCTTTCTCTCCCAGCTCCTTGAGAAAAGAATTTTCACATTTATGAAGAATGAACTAAAGGAGTTCCAGAGGTTTCTGAGTTCAGATTACTCAGAATTTTTGAAGAATCAGAGGGAAGATGACCAAGTATTGGAGGATGAGGATGAAGAGCAGAAGAGAAGCAGAGAGTCATTTCTGAAGATCACACTGTACTTCCTGAGGAGAATGAAAGAGGACAAGCTGGCTGGCCGTCTGCAGAACAGTATGATTTTTGTTGTTGTTATTGTGTAGCTTAGAGTCTCTCTGGATGCATTTACACTACTGTTTTTAAATTAGATGAATGACCTCAAACAGTTGCATATAGAGGTGTTTGGATATCAAAATTGGTGTCATGTGAGAATAAGCTGGACTTGTGAATCTCAAACATCTACACTTGTTATGATTTATCAGGTTGAATATCCTACCGCTGATGCCATCATTGTTTTTCATTCAGGAACTCATGCTGAAGTGGGCAAACGCAAACTCAAGTCTAACTTGAAGAAGAAGTTCCAGTGTGTGTTTGAGGGGACTGCTAATCCAGGAAACCCAATGCCTCTGAATCAGATCTACACAGAGCTCTACATCACAGAGGGAGGGACTGCAGAGGTCAATGATGAACATGAGGTCAGACAGATTGAAGCATCATCCAGGAAACCAGACATACCAGAAACTACAATTAGACAAGAAGACATCTTTAAAGTCTCACCTGGAAGAGATGGACCAATCAGAAGAGTGCTGACAAAGGGCGTGGCTGGCATTGGGAAAACAGTCTTAACACAGAAGTTCACTCTGGACTGGGCTGAAGACAAAGCCAACCAGGACATCCACTTCACATTTCCATTCACTTTCAGAGAGCTGAATGTGCTGAAAGAGAAAAAGTTCAGCTTGGTGGAACTTGTTCATCACTTCTTTACTGAAACCAAAGAAGCAGGAATCTGCAGCTTTGAAGACTTCCAGGTTGTGTTCATCTTTGATGGTCTGGATGAGTGTCGACTTCCTCTGGACTTCCACAACACTGAGATCCTGACTGATGTTACAGAGTCCACCTCAGTGGATGTGCTGCTGACAAACCTCATCAGGGGGAAACTGCTTCCCTCTGCTCACCTCTGGATAACCACACGACCTGCAGCAGCCAATCAGATCCCTCCACAGTGTGTTGACATGGTGACAGAGGTCAGAGGGTTCACTGACCCACAGAAGGAGAAGTACTTCAGGAAGAGATTCA
>VUQH01071082.1:0-20925 GCA_015106775.1 Etroplus canarensis | reverse complement strand
GGAGAAAAAATAGAAAAAAAAAAAAAAAAAAAAAACACCCTAAGAGCTACATCTCTGCTGGCCTCAGTGAGCATGCTAAATGTAAAGTTCATGACAGTACAACTGGAAAAAGAGTGAACAAGTATGGCTTGCTTGGAAGGGTTGCCAGGAGAAAGCCTCTTCTCTTCAAAAATAACATAGCAGCACCGCTTAGGTTTGTAAATCTGCATCTGAACAAACTACAAGACTTTTGTCTTTTTGTCAAGCACAGTGGTGGAGGGGGGATGATTCGTGCTTGTTTTGCAGCCAGAGGACTTGGGCACTTTGCAGTCAATGGGTCGACCATGAACTCCGCTGTACACCAGTTATTGTAGAGTCAAATATGAAGTCATCTGTCTGACATCTACACCTTGCTCAAAACTTGGTCATGCAACAGGACAATGACCCCCAAGCACACCAGCAAATCTATAGAAGAATGGCTGAAAAATAAAAGTGTTGCAATGGCCCAGTCAAAGTCTAGACCTCAACCTGATTGAAATGCTGCAGTGGGACCTTAAGAGATCTGTGGATAAACAATTGCTGGCAAACCTCAATGAGCTGTCGCAACATTGTAAAGACCAAAATTCCTCCACAATGATGCGAGTGACTGATAAAGTCACATACAAAATAATTATTTCAAATTACTGACGTGAAAGCTGATCCTAAAAGCTTTTGAATCACGGGAAAACTTTCTTTTTCATGACAGTATATTTATTGTAATTTGGGTAAACTTACCTTTAGCTGGTAGTTTCCAAATGTAGTTACCTATAATTACTTAGAGGTTGCCTTCTCTAACTTCTAAAAGTTAGAGAAGGCACACATATTATTGTCTAGCCAGTCAGTCCTGCTCATATTTATTTATAAATCAATATTCCCACAGATGTAGTGGTTTGTCACTGTAGTGAATTGATTTTCATTTCTTGATTTATTGTATCTTTTTTACATTATGGTTTGCTAAATCTGAGACAGCTACCTAGTAGCATTGTAGTCCCATGCAAACCCAGAGTATACAGTGCAGGCATAAAAGAAAAAGCGCACACTTTACAATTCCACTTGCATTTGTTGTCTTATATGTACTTGAAGAAGCACAATTAAGCTTTAATTCTGTCCATTTGCTTCATAACTGGGACAATGATTACATTTTGAAATCTAAAATGGAGCATTTTGCGTGTTCTGCGTCTAGAAAATATCAACAGTAGCTGTTGAGAGTTAGAGTTTCCGAGCCAGATTTTAAACTGCACAGTGTTCGGTCACAAGCCCTCTGCTCCAACTTCCAGGCTTCTGTTGTTTCATGCTGAGCAGGTTCATTATTTTCCAGACCAGTTTTACAAAAAACAAATAAAAAACTCCAACTTGACACCAGCATGGTGCTTGGGAATAAAATGTCACAAAATGGGAGGCCATCCTCTCTCCTCTAATGTTGGATCTCCCCTGCTGATTGCCACAGATGTTGTGATTCTGACTGTTTATGCACTCTCAAGCTGAAGTCCAGCAATAGGAGCATTAAAGGTGCAACATGTAACATTTTAACACAGAAGACTGAGTTGTTCAGTTGAATCAATGAGGGTCAGGTGTTAGATGGGAAGGCCTTTGAATCTTTGTTTTATTTACACAAGCATTAGGTTTTTTTGTGTGCTTTTGCATTAAAGAAATCTGTGGACATGTTCTGTTAAATGTAAATCTCATAGAAAGGTCAAAGATTTTCCCAGTGACTTAAGGCAAGAGGTGAAAGTCAGCTCTGTTTTTACCTCTCAAGGTTCATGGCCAATCTCTTGTTCTACATTTTACAGCATATGACACCAGTGGGATTTTGCTGGAAATCAGCAGAATTGCTTCAGACCGTTAAAGAGGTTAAAAATGGATGGAAAAAGCTGACATTTCTAGAAACAGCAGATGGTGGAAAAAGTGAAAGACTGATGGAAAAACTTATCATAAAAAAGTGGCAAATAAGCCACAACATTCTTGCTGTGACAGGAAAAAGTTGGGATTGTGGTAAAATGTTTTTAAGAGACTAAAATCAATATTTTTATATTAGAAATGGATAGAATGACTTGTATGTATACCGGGTTGCTTGTTGGAAATAATCCAGAGATAATCATTACGTGTCTTACAATTCCCCTCATTGCATCAGCAATATATACAGATGCAGGCAACTATGGACACAAAGCCACTGGGAAAATCCTCTGATAATCACGCCCATTGGAGGAGAAGAGTAAGACCCCCAATATTCAACTATGGACCAACACTATTAAGATTTAGCTACACCAGAAGATTTTTAGCACAGTATGTCTAATTGTTTTTGTTTTTCAGTTATTCTTTTTATAAAAACATAGTTATTTGTTCTACCCTTTTGATAGTGCTTCCAGACTCCAACTTTACGGGCTGCATCAATAGGCAGCGTTTTTTGCAGTTAAAGCACCCACGAACTTATCAAATGGGTGTTGCTTTTAAACACTTATTGTTCCAGGATACCAAATTGTCTTCTTCAGTGTTAGATGGAGAATAAATTACTTTTACTGACAGTCAGGATCAGTTTCTTCTTAACAATTCTGACTGATTGGTAAGAGGAAAAGTGACAGTGATGAGCAAAGTGGTGTTACCCAAATTGATCCATGGCCAATCCAGGGGAGACAATCCTCTTCTTATCAGTCCCATTGTGTAGAAACTGGCTGCAATTCATTCGGAGGCACAGCAGAGAGCGCAAGCTAGTCTTCAATGAATAGGAAAAGTGAATGTAGGTAAATGAATAAATAATTATTTAAATCTGCTTGTAAACAAAAAAGTGCAAAAAAGTTTTTGAGTACTTGGAAGTTCCTTTGCATGAAATAGCAGGGAAAAAAGATGTGCACTGAGGATGCAAAAGGCACAGTCGCTGCAAAAACAAGTGGACAAAGACTGTCTGCCATTTATGTATTTATTTATTGTAAGCAGACAGTATTGACAAGCAAAATTTATGAAATTCAAACCTAATGGAGAGCTATCAATTGTTTTCCTCTCCTGTTAGCTGTATGATGTGTAAAGTGGCACTTCTGAATTCAAAAGTGAGTTGTGTCACCAGCTTGTTTCTGTTGCCTCTGACTGGCTAAATAATCAGCAAATGCAGGTGTAAAGTGGGGAATGTTTAAACTGGTAGACTACCAGTCATTGAGCTATGG
Source organism: Etroplus canarensis (assembly GCA_015106775.1). Lineage (NCBI taxonomy): Eukaryota > Metazoa > Chordata > Actinopteri > Cichliformes > Cichlidae > Etroplus > Etroplus canarensis. Next base: position 17,752 of record VUQH01071082.1, on the reverse strand, counting down.
GTTTATGTCAGAATATTTTCCAGCTACACCCACAATTGCAACATGATGTCAACACTGAAGATGGACTGTTTCCAGTTATTCTCAGAAAAATTCCATATTACTTATTCCCTTTCTTTTTGTTTCTCTCTGTCTTCCGCAGCATTAAATGAACCTACCATCGACTATGGTTTTCAGAGGCTACAGAAGGTCATTCCTCGGCACCCCGGTGACCCTGAGAGGCTGCCAAAGGTACCAAAACAGATCACTTTTTAAAATTTATGTGACAACTCTTTGGACAACAAACTCAGAATAATATTTGGAGATGTTTCAAATAAGTGTAGCTCTACAAAGATGCAATTTCTTACACTTGGTAACACTGAACTTAGAACACTTAAAGCAAAAGAATTAAGAGTTTATGTTTTGTTTGTTTTGTGTATGTTGTTCTTTGTTTCTGAAGAGAATATGTGTTTTCAAATCTCCTGTGGGCTGTGTTTTTACCTCTTCATGAACTGTTTGTGTGTGCTGCTTAACCCCTGTTTACAGGGTGAGTGTTTGAATGTTTTCCAGATCTGAGAGTCATATCTGATTATTTGTTTATCAGCTGGAGATCAAGCAGAGTGTTTAAAGGTTCAGCAGATGTAAACAATTAACACCAAACGATGAGCTCTGCTTTGATACCAAACCCTGTCATCTTGCTCTGTAAATGCAGAACGACTTTTCTCAGTGTGTGTGTGGTTGCATTTTGGGAGTTTACTAGTTGACTGGTTTCAAATCTGACTTTGTGTGTCAGTGAAGCCAGGGGTCACGACCTTGTAAACAGCTGCTGTTGATTGGTTCTCCTTTCTCACTGGAGCTAGTCCAGGATTGGCTGTCTTTGCTGTGACATCATCAAAGAATGGGTGCTGGTCATGATGTGATGGATGTGGTGATATTGTGGTGTCATCACAGTCATGGTGACACCCTGGATCCTGCACATGTGTTATCAATCACATCTACCGCGCATTATCACTGTGGGAACATGTTCAATACATGACACAATCAAACATAATGGATTCAATGCTGTCACTTATTTGTTGTGTACTTTATTGTACACTGCTTTTTAACATCAAACAATAATGAACACAAATTTGAAAATAGGATAAACATAATGATAAACCTTGGGTGATGAAAGTAGATGATCCTTCATTTGTTGGTAATATAAAGACTTCGGAATAGCTAAAAGCTATATTTTCTTATATTAAGAAATGTATTTTTTTAACAAGGAATATAGCCACAGGCATGGGAAAGACATGGACATAAATCATTAAATTGAAATAAATGAGAGAATTCTTTAACAACAAGGACTGTTATTATCCTGTTCCTCTCAACAAATAGCCAGTCATCTGCTTTACAACAGCCAACTGGGAAATTTACGCCAATCATGTTGTTGCACTGTTACAAGTGCACAAATGAGCTTCACAACAGCTTTAACTATATGGTGGCAGACAATGGATATCATATTAAATGATGTCATTTTTCTTGACTTACTACATCCATAACCTGAATGAACTCTATTTCAAGTGCTCTGATGTGATGAGCTGGAGACCCTGATGATTTCAGCACTCTGAAATGAGCAATACATAAGGGCATAATGCTGTGAAACTGTCTGTGCGTGTGTGGTAGAAGTGTAACCTGTGGGGGAAAAAAATTCTTTTTTGGGCAAAGTCAGCAAACTTCTCAGCTCTGACTGGTAATTCCATAAATGCAGTTTGTATGTCCACATGACCATTGAAATCAAAATTACAGCCCTCTCCTTATTCAGCGAGATAAGAGATTGGTTTTGTTACTAATAATGGCCCAGGGCCATTTCCAAGATGGCTACTGTGTGGAAAGACTTGGTTCTGAAAGAGCTTTGGTATTACAGAATGTTGCACACACTAGGGCTTGAACTTTGGCTTGTTTCAATTAAGTAGGTGGCAAATGATTCATTTTGGTAAAAGTAAAAGTAAAAAAATAGTAAATTTATTTCTTTACAAGCCCTGTGATAGACTGGTGACCTGTCCAGGTTGTACCCCGTGTCTCCCCATGGCAGCTGGAATAAACTTCAGCCCCCTAATGCCCTAACCTAAATGGAGATGATGGATGGATGGATGGATGGATGGATGGATGGATTTTTTACTATTATTATTATTATTATTATTCACAGTTAATATGCATTTCCAGTAGTCAGGAAAATGCAGGAAAAAGTTGTCATTTGTATAACTGAAAAATTACATTAAACTTTCATACAGGAGGTTGAAGTTTGCATTCAGTCATACCTATCATTATTAACTGTAGCTACAATCTTTCCTTAATGTTGCTACCTAACCCTAAGCATACATGCTCCCTAACCATGTATGCATAAATATGAATGGATTTGCACCATTAGAGAACAGGTTGCAGCTACAGGGATGTGACTATAATCAAGTTTATCTCACCAGTTTTATCAAAGGAAATATCTGAAGTAGCATGATGATCAGCATGATCTTTTAGAACACAGGTTAAGGGTTTTTCTTTAGAGTGACTGCTTTATATTGTACAGAGCACATCCATATCCATCTGAAACCTAGACAGTGGGATATTACGCAGATCACTGCTGTGAGTAACTCTCCTGGTGCATGATGTCAAAGGTTAGGTGCTGCAGCTAATTAATTTCAGTGAATTTTTTGCATCACTCAAACATGCAGCTCAAAACTTAAATGCTCTTCAGTTTTAACATCTGTGTTCAGAGAGTTTGGAATAATTTATTCTCTGTGGTCCAGTTGTTGTTTGTTTTGCACTAGGCAGATTGAAAACTTTTTTTCCAAGCCTTAATATAAATGCAGCATAAACTGTGCAAAACAGAGTCAGGAATTGGAGTGGAGGAATGAAGTCCACCCATCAGAGAAGATCTATCTCATTTAAAAGCTTTTCTGAGCAGGCCTGTCCTGTTTCAACTTACTATAAATGCAATAAGTGCTGCAGAAAAATCAGCGCAGGAAATGAGGTTCGCAACCTAAAGTGTGTGATGCCATAAATGATGTTACTTCCAGCTTCTGGTAAAGGCTGAGTCAGAGTGAAGAAGCTACTGACTCACTTTTTCATGCATGAACAGACTTTCTGCATGATTTGTAAGCAGAAAACACACTGTTAACACAAAATGCATAGTGCTTCTGCCTTGGTCTTTGTTTTTCTGCTGAAATGTAAACTGAAAAAATCATCAGTTCAAGTGCCAAATGTTTCATATTTTTGACCTGAAAAACGTAATGTACAATATCATTTGTTGATTAGTTTTTTATGCATATAGTAATGTGCATTTATCATTCAAAAAAATCTTTATGACAGAAGTGATTAAAAGAAAAACTTTAAAAGGTAAAATGCCTTATCTAGACTTTAGTTGGCATATTTTCTTTTGTGACTTATGCTTGTCAGTTAACATAAAACAAATGACCATAATGAGTAAATGAACTAATCCATAAATACCTTATGGACCAGATATTAATATACTGTCTTACCATATCTGACACCATAAAACACTTTTTTTTTCTTGGCCCATTTTATTTGGTCATGCCTTTTTTCCTTTTTTTTTCTTCTTTTTTTTTTACTCCCATTCAAACTGGTTTGGTTCATTATAAGCAACGCAAAGTCAAGCAAAAATAATTCCAGGCAAAGCTTCAATTACAATAAGAACAGTCAAGCTGCTGCAAATACAACCGAAGTAATGACATGCATTGATCAGGTATCAGATTCAACCAACAGATAATATAGAGGCTAATCAGAGATAAACATGAAGTATCTTCCACAGATTTTCTGCCATGATGAGATCACTACATTCTTTGGGAGCATGAGAACTGAGGTATAAGACAAAAAGCACAAAAAGTGCACAAAAAAACATGTCGCTATTACTTCAGGCACAGGGCAAAGGTTGAAAAACATGGAAAATAGTTCAGAACACCTTTGAAAGCTGAACAGACAACCAATGAATGACAAAAGATTGAGGAAAACAAGTCTATAATCTCACTCACTCCCTCACGAGCGAGGCTCTTGCCATCATAAGCCTGCCTTGCATTTCTCCAAGCCTAACAGCACTGTTGAGCTAATTTACAAGAAAAAAGTTCATTCTGATGACAGAAAGCTTTTAAAGCATGGCTTTCTTTGAAAATGTGAGCCTGACATGTGACTGTTGTGCTTTCGTTTGCTATTAACTGTGTTATGCTGTTGATGCTCCCAGTTTAGAACAAGATTCCTCTTGCATGCTTGTATCTGTTTCTGTGTGTGTACTGTACTGTATGTGTGTGGCCATTGCTGGGTAATTCATCATTGTGTAGCCATGTGGTCGATCAAACCCTGAGACTTTATTACTGCTGCCCACCAGCAGTTTCTGTGTGTGTGTGTGTGTGTGTGTGTGCGCGCGTGTGTGTGAGAGAGAGTGATACACATGTATTTGTCTTATCTCTTATTGGAATGCTGAATGCATGTAAAAAATGTAAAAATATTATTTTGTGTGTGTGAAAAGGTTAGTTTGTTTGTTTGTGTGTATGAGTGTGTGTGTATATACATGGATATGGTTGGGTGATGGGATACAGTGGGGTTTTTCAGTTGGCGCCAAACACACTCTTGGCTGCTCATCTTGAGAATCGATCAGCCCATTTATTGAAGTTATAGGAGTTTGTTGCCAGTACTAAAGAAAAGACAGACAGACAGACAAACAGACGGGGCAGTGGAGTGTGTGAGAGGATTACCAGTGGACAGCCGATTCGATAATTGTTCAGTGAACATTCAGGGGATTTTGTGGTCTACACAAACATACGCCAGTATTCAGTTGCCAGTTTGTGTCACTGTGTTCAGCATCAAGCCATATGTGCACATACACTTTCTGTACACAGTGACACACATATGGACCCTTAAGCCTGAAGACACATTGTGGTAGTTTTACTGTCTTGGTTTAAAACTACTGGGAACAGTTTGACATCACGAGCAACTGTCTGTGACTTCTGTACTTAAACTGTCAGGAACTCAGGGACCTTTCTGTAGTGGTTGCCTTTTTTAATATCAGCCTGGTTTTACTATATCAAACCTGAATGATAGTACTACGTCAAATATTGATTTCTTTTTTTTTTAGGCCGCATTTGCTTAGAATTTAATAATCCTGACTCTATATGAGGTAAATATAAATGTTTAAAAATCAAGGATCAAATTTTACTATGAAACCAAATGCACACTGACCTACTGCTAATCACTTGTGTGGGTGATTGGCCGAAGCAAGGAGCAGAAATGCCTGTTTGGATACAAGGAGAAATCAGTCATTCCTCTTCACCCTGTAGTACCCTCTTAACTGTTGCAAAAAATAGCTGGAAGACAAATGCAATAATAAAAGTCCTCTCGGGTTTTAAGACTGAATGAATAAAAGAGCTATCTTTGCACAGATTGAACAACTACCCTTATGTCAAAGAAGAATATTGACACAATCTGGCCCCAGGGTAGGTGCATTTTCCTCCACCTGTTATTATGCATTTCAGTTTGCACATAAGACAAAGCCTGACTGAAATTACAAGAAATTCAAGAATAATAACATGATGTGTGCTAAACAGAATAACTGAAGTAATCATGAAAAATGTGGTGCAGTAATTGTTAAGCATGCTTACACTCCTCTGAAGACATGAAAAAAGAGCAGAGAAACACATCTGATCTGTAGTAAAAGGTAATATCCCTGAGATGTGGAAATTAAATGAGCACAATGTTTTCTGCTTGTTTTTTAATGTTTGGTAGTAATTTTGCGCATGTCGTCTCTCAGCCGCTTTTCTTGCAATAGATTTTATTGGCCATATATAAAAGATAAACTTTGGTTTTATGTCTGAAAAGTGACTAGAATCAGAAAGTCTTTTGTGAGCAGCAGGGCTCAACTTTTCTGATTTCAAAGCCAAGCCTGTATATATGTACAACCTACTCCTCTTTTAATGTATTAGTAATCCTCAGTAAAATCTTTTCTGAGTTTGTTTTCATATGCTAGTTTCAGGTCTTTTTTTAATGCAGCATGATGACAATTATTGTCCTAATTAGAGTAAAATAGATGATAAGTCAAGGTATGCTTTAGGGTGCCTTGTGATTGACAAGTTGCTATAATATGAGCATGCAGGGTCCTCAGTTTTTCAGTCAGATCCACCCCTCCCTTATGATGCGATGTGATGCTCAACTCGAGGCTTCAAAACTGAAGTCCACAAATCATTGGGAGATGATACAGTGGCTATATCCACCTTTTATATGCAGTCTGTGGGTTTAATGGAACTGGACTGCAAACTTAGTGTCACTTGCATGTCTGTTTCCATTTTCTTTCATTCATTTATGAAAGATTATGCCGAACACTGGAATATTTATGCCCTGACATTTTGTTTTATTAAACTGTGATTTGGAAAACAGATTTTTTTTTCCTTTTAAATTTGGGAGATACTAGCAAGTCTCTGTTTCCTGTTTAAGTTCAGAGTTTGGTTGCTCAGGTTGGAAAGGCTGCTCTGTGTGTCACCCTTGTAAGACTGGTCACTTCCTTTGGTGACTCACTCAGCTGACATCGTTATTCTGATGATGTCATACATAACTGAGGTCATGTCATCAACATCAGTATGAGTAACTCTGGTAATGCATTAACACACATACAAGAAAGTACTGTATATATATATTTATATATATATATATGTGTGTGTGTGTGTGTTACCCATAGTGATGTTGATGACACTTCACCACCAATGAGAAGAGATGAAATCTGAAACCACATGTCCTAACACTATCTCACAGCGTTTTAGTAAGAGAAGATGAGATGTTCCCTAAAGGTTGTGTGTGTGTGTGTGTGTGCACATGTCAGAACTTCTGTATATGTGTGACTGTACCCAATATCCCTGTGAGCCCACATGTAAAGTATGACATCATCTCACTACAAGGTGTGACCCTGAATGTACGGCATCCCTAATGGCGCATTAGAAGCAGATCAAGCGGCTAATGTGCCAGCATTAGGGAGGAATAAGTCATGTGTGTGTCGTGTCTGTGCTGGCCTGGCACACGCACGTTACACGCACATCTGACCCCGCAGAGACTCAGCTCAGCACTTCCTGGTCCTAATGCATACAACATGTGTGTGTCTGCGTGTGTGTATAATGTATGGTTATCACATTAGTGCTGGTCATAACTCAGACAGTAAAAGCACCTAGACACCTCCTGTTATTCTTTCTCCATGCCAGCAGCTCTGCCTTCTCTTTCACTCACCTCCTGCCTCTCTCTCTGAGTCTGACAGAAGACCTGTTTGCATGCATTTTTACCCGACAGACACAAATAGATTATTCTAAAGGTACAAAAGTCTGGAAAAGATTTATATAAACTCAATCAAGGACTTGCATTCTTTACTCAATCTGATGTTGAGTTGGAAATTTATTTATTTTTTTTTCAAAACTGTCAAGACACACAAATGAAATGACAGATGAGTACATGTCAGATATATATTCTATAAATACTTGACAAGAGATGAAATACAGATAATAAAAAACAATCAAGCCAAGATAAAAGCTGTAAAATTGGACATTATTGCAGCAATTACAGTAAATAAAGAGATCAGTGGTTACAAACTCAACATTTCTGAGTTTGTTTCCATCACTCTTGTCATTATTCATCCTAATCTACAGTAAACTTAGACAGCAGTTGATGGGCACAAACATGAAGGAGACAGTTGATCCAAAAACATGACAGTATGTTCCGATTTGGAGATTTGCATCTCAAAAACTTCTAGACATTTAACTTTGACAGAATAATGCTAATGGATAATAAACAGCCCACTCTCTGGCACTAAAATGACACAAAATACATTTACTTATTGACCAAAATATTTCAGTTGTAACCTAAACAAAGACACCATTTGCCATGCAAATCTTTACATTAGCTGTTTAAACCATTACCTGAAATATTTATGTCATCCCCCAATTAAAAAAAGAAATAAACACGAATGTGGGACCATAACTAGATTTCAACTAGTTGTTGATGCTACTGCAGGTTGTCATATTTTCACAAGTCAAGGTCCTAAGGACATCAAAACTGCACTTTTTTTTTAACTTTCCCTTTCAGTATCATCTGTATCACCAAAATACAGCTGAAAGTGTTATCCATCTGTATTGGGCAGGAGGTCATCTGGCAAACATGCTTTCTTATTTATGGACAAACACAACCTGAGAGAGATTAATTAGGTGATGTATCTGTGTGTCTAAATATGAACAAAGTATTCAAAGTGCATCGATTCCAGCAGTCAGTGGCTTTAAGTGATGTAGCAGCCAAAGCCTGCAGACCTGATAATGATGATGTTACCAGAGGATCATCTTTCCTTCCCGTTTATCAGCTACTGGCCTTACTGGAACCACTCGAACAGTCAGGATCAGGTTTCTGTGTGTGTGTGTGTGTGTGTGTGTGGCTCAGCTCACCAGTCTAATAATGAGAGGTTAACAGAGAGGCAGCCAGACCATAATAATGTGTAAGAGATTGAATTTAGCACTGTGGACAGGCACACTAAAACTGCTGACTGGCTCTGTGACCTCTCTCTCATACACACACGCACGCACACACACACACATACACTGATGGCGAGGCAATATGTTCCACTAGGCACAAACTCACAGGAGAGCACACATGCAGCCAACTCTAAGTATGTGTGAGTGTGTCACACAGTGCAGGTTAATACTGTGAAGCACAGAGTAATTTTCTCTCTGTCGCCGGGCAGCCTCACGCTGTGGAAACGACAACACATTAACTGTTAAACAAGACACCTTAGACCCCAGGGTGGGTGCAGAGAGACAGAGGAAGAAACCAAAAGAGTGGGCGGGTGAAGAAGAGAGGAGAAACAATAAAGAGAGTTGAAAATGAGAAAAATAGAGGGAAAATAGAGGAGACAATTCCCAGTATGTGTGCAACAAAAGGGAGTGGTTGAGAAAATGTGAAACTGGGCCAGGAAAGCAGAGGAGGGCAAGGCTGGAGGAACGACTGAGATGAGTAAGTGGGGGAGCAAAATAGAGGCTTTAAATCCATGACTAACTTTCTATCACAAGATTAAAAAATGTGAATGAATTGAGATAACTCTGAATGAAATCCAGTCATTCATACTGATTTCTGATATTTAGTCACATTCTCAAATACAAAAGATTGTCTGGGCTGCTGTACAAACAGAGCAGCTCAAGACCAAAACTGCTCACATGACTGTCGTCTAATTTAAATAGAAATGCACAGGAAAGGAGTCTACAGCACTTTAGATAGACTTCAGAGTATATTTTAAATACCTGTCACCTTAAGATGTTATTAAGATGCACAGACACATAAAAGCACTTGACTTGACAGCAGGTAATCTGCTTTTAAAAGGACTGAGGAGCAATTTGTTTATCGTGAATAGATGTTGAAATGGATGTGAAGGAAGAGGAAAGGGATTGCACGTGTATATTTTTTCATAACTTTTATAAATAAGTGGTGGGTGTGGCTTCATGGGTGTAAAGCTCAGTCTAACTTACTCAGGAATTTTTAGTGTAGGTTTTCCATGCTTCAAATCTCATTATAAAAAATAAGACAAAAAAATGATTCAGTTATATGTGATTAACTGTTATACATGCTTCTGTCTTCAACATTTCTCATTTTATTTCAGGAGGTCATTCTGAAGAGGGCAGCAGACCTGGTGGAAGCTCTTTATGGTTTGCCTCACAATAACCAGGTATACACACACAGATGCCACACAGAAAGAGGGGAACTAGTATTCTGCTGTTGGGTTTATTCTAAAGTGTTTCCCTCTCCCTGCAGGAGATCATCCTCAAACGTGCAGCGGACATTGCAGAAGCTCTTTACAGCGTTCCACGAGGACACACCCAGCTGTCCGGCTCAACCCACACTGGAATGATGGGAGTCAACTCCTTCACCGGGCAGCTGTCAGTCAACGTCTCTGAACCCTCGCAAGTAAATCAGGGTAAGAATTTATCATCATGGTGTTTATTAATTATCATTAAATATATATCACAACTTATGATCTAGCAACATAAAAACCCACATTTTCTCCAGTGAAGAAAAATTGGTGGTGTTAAAACATTATCACAGTTTATATTACATGGGCCATTCGACATTGCGGGGAAATGTCAAATTCTCAGCATGGAGAGCATAAGAGGGGTTGCGTTTGCAAAACTACAACCCAGAACCAATTATCTATTAAACTTTTAGCTTTTGATTCACTATCTTTAAGTTGGTGTCCCAGTAGTGTAGTAGTTTGCCTTAGAAGCGAAAGGTCCCTTGTTTAATTTCAGGTGGGGATATGAGCCCTTCTCACTATAGAAGGTTGCGTCAGGAAGGGCATCTTGTTTAAAACCGTTAGCAAATTACCAATGCAGATTAATCTGCTATGGCAACCTCTTGGTGAAAATATAAGGGAGCAGCCAAATGTACATATTCACTATGTTTATCAGCATTCCTAAAGAATGGAACAGGAAGCCTTAAATTAGATGTACATTATCCAATATTCAGATAAGCCCCAAATCTGCACTGTTACCTCCAAAGGCAGAAATCTAAATACTGTTTCAACTCACCCACTTTCTTGCATTTGCTGAGGTCACATCTTGAATCAGGAAAATGTTTAATATACATTTCCAGTCTGAACTGTACAGATTTATATCGTAAATGATGTTTATTTGCATCACTTTCATCACCTGTCTTTTTTCTGTTTCCTGCAGGTTTTGTGCGTAGCAGCAGTAGTGTGTCACCTCACGGCTATGTGCCCAGCTCCACGCCTCAGCAGACCAGTTACACCTCAGTCACCAGCACCATGAATGGCTACACCAACAACACCGGCATGACCAACCTGGGAGGCTCACCCACTTTCCTCAATGGCTCTGCAGCCAACTCGCCTTATGCTAGTGAGTGGATACGTTCGCCATTACAGTGTGCTTACACCATTGCCATTTCATTACAGGTGCTCCACACTGCCTTCAACACCTTCAGTACCTCAAGACTCACAGATGAAAGCAGTGCTGTGCACATACAAACACATACTCACACATACTCAACCACGCACGCACAAAATGCCTGTGGACAGAAAGTGAAAGTCTTGGATCTGCTGCATGGAAATTCCCCCATGGGGCTTTCTATCGCAGCATCTTCAAAAACAATCACCAACTCACGGCTCATAGCACCATTTTGTCCTCCGTCCATCTCCTCTCTCCTTCCCTAGGTGCCTTTTATCTGACAGCCACACCTCTTCTCTCTCTGTTAGTTAATTGCATCCTATTTCCATTTAGCAGACAAGAAGGCAAAAAGAAACAGAGAGGAAAGAGAAGAGCAATGCAGAGAAAGGCGAGATTTCAATGTGTCACTTCTTTATGTTTGAGATAGAGATGTTCCTATTTAATTCACAGAAGAATAAACCATGTGTTTCTCAGGCTTATATTATTATTTTTTGACGTTTAATGAAGTATTAATTTCTGTGTGCTCTCTCTTGTCTGTCCTTTTTCTTCTTCTCCTCCAAAAAAAAATTCCCACCACTCCAGTTGTTCCATCCAGTCCCACTATGGCCTCCTCCACCTCTCTTCCCTCCAACTGCTCCTCCTCCTCTGGTGTCTTCTCCTTTTCTCCAGCCAACATGGTGTCAGCAGCAGTTAAACAAAAGTCTGCCTTCGCTCCAGTAGTCAGGCCCTCGTCGTCCCCTCCACCTTCTTGCACCAGTGCCAATGGCAATGGGCTTCAAGGTAATTTACCATGTAATTTATCATACAATCCACAGAAATTGATACTATGATGATAGTTTCTTCTCCTTTTTAAAACCATCTTGAGTCTGTCTTGTTTCACATTGTTCTCTAACTTGTTTCACAGCACCTGACTGAACTGTAGGCACATGCATACACTGTTTTAGGGTTAAGGTTATAGATGAATTAACTTACTTGTTCCAGACTGAAATATCTCAACATGTCCTGGATGGATTAAATATTATATGAATGTATTTTTCTAATGATGTCTTTCATTAGCCTTCAAATTTTTCTCTCATGCCATTATGGGGTTGGCATTTAGGTTCATTAAAGAAATACGTATCATGAGAACTGAGAATGATTGGATGACTCTTCTAAATAGACTCATTTTAAAGACAAAGTTTTAAAAGTGCACATGCTTATGATAATTAAGTAACTTTGTGCTAAAATTGCTTTCACTGATTAGTATTAATTTGCTTTTTTCTGAAGGCACAGTATGGCTTAATCAAGTGATCCTCTGCAAGTAACAGTGTCTGTGGTGTAATGCTTGTCCAGCTTTATAGCTGGATTGTCTGTCATCATGTGGTTAAAAGAACACAGTATTATTTCACATTTCTTATTTTTCTGTGATCTCCTTTGTACATTTACCACTTTAGAATATAATTTCTTCTTCCAAATTAATGATTTTAATCTTAGAAATGCAGGGTTTTAGTTACCTCGTGCTTCTCAACTGTTTTGTCATGTATAGTACAATAGCCCTTATACACTGTCCTAGGTTTATGACTGAAATGGAGCAGGAAAATGTACATTTGGATGATTTTAACTGAGGTGTGTGGCCTATGGACCAATGGCAGCCTTTGGAAACTTTTTTAGGAAGCCTGCAATATCAACAATTAAAAAATCCAATATTGTACCTTTCTTTTATTCAGAGTTCATGTCACACTATGATATATACTGTAAGCTCAGAATGAGACTAATCCTTCCTAACCCTGACAAATACAGCTGGTTTTAAGAAATGTGGCAGCATCTCTAATGGTTAAAAAGCTATAAACCAGCACAAAAATGACGATTTCCAACAAAAGCCACTTCTGTCTGGAACAAACACATTGCAAGTACTAAATAAATGTGGTAGTTTCTTGACTCCCTAAATTGGCACTGAGTCATCAAAACTTTAAAAACATATTTAAACCTTGTTATTGGTATTTTTTTCTGGTAAAAATAAATGTACCCAATTCTTATTTTTTCTACTGCTTTGTAGTTTGGATCAAAGCATTTCCCCTTCTTTCTCCTGTCTTTTCTTTTGACTTTTAACCTTGCCTCTTTTTATTCTTCTGACCTATCACCCTTTCCTCATCATCTCTCCCTTCCTCTCTCTACCAGATCAAACATTTGTGGACTCTAGCAAGTACTCATCAGCCAGCTCTCTACAAGGCCTGGCCTTCACCTGAAGTATGTTCCTCAACTGTCTCTTCCTTCAAGTCTGTTACTAATGGCATTTGTAACATTTCATGAAAACACATTTCAGTGAAGGAATGATTGCCATGTTTCACATCTACTTTGAACACTTTCTTGCGTTTTTGCCCTTGGTTTCTTGTCTTATGTCATTTGGATGCTTTCTTTCTCTCTGCACCCCTATTGCCACCTCTCTATTCTCTTTCTGCTTGATTTTTCCATCTACCTCTCTTCCCATGCAGAGATCAAGCAATTTGCTTGGTGGGTAACTCCTCCCTGTCCTCCTATTGGCTGAAAACAAAGACAGGAAGTTAGATACTTACAAAGACCCCCCCCCCCAAAAAAAGACATTTGGCATAGAGAGTTTATTGCTCAACATCACTGACTTTGTGTATCTGTGTGAGCATGTGTGTAGATTGAGCATATGTGGGGGTGTGGGAACTCAAAGCGTAGCCTCAAAGCACAGCTGAAAGAAACACAACCCACTTACAGCTACACACACACACACACACACACACACACACACACACACAGTTTCCTCTGTCACACACACTGGGTGATCACACACTGGCAGCTTACTAGGGAGCGATCAACAATGACAGCTGTTCGACTTTCTTGACAGTTTTTACTGTCAGTATACCTGCCCCACAGCGCGTGTGTATGTGTGTGTCTATGTGTGTCAGTGTGTGTGCGGATGTGCATGCTCCTGAGTACCTGAGACAGAAAGGAAAAGGGAGAAAACTGGAGGTTTGACTTAAACAATAACTTTGGATACACTAGTGCAAAAAATCAATCATTTTTCTTGAAATTTTTAACTCACCGTGAAATATATTACTGTTCAATACATAATGTCTCCAGTTTTTTGCACACATTTTATGGGAATATGCACTGATAATCAAAGCCACATTATGGGGACCCACCAAAGATAATGTGTTGGCCAAAGTTAAAGGTTAGGCAAGTAGTAGTTGAGGTTAAGGTTGGGATGATTCTCTAGGAAATGAATGTAGTTGATATAATATCCTCTGAAGTGATGGAAACGCCACTCTGTGCGAGCGACATGCATGTGTGTCACTTTGGGCCGGGCTCTGCTTCTCACATGTTGACACCCATCCCTTGGGCTTACACATGCCATGATGCAATCTGTCAGGCACACATACAAACATACAGTTAAAATACGCCAACTGTTGCTGTGCAGAATTAAATATGTGTGTGTGTGAGCTTCGATGATGCATCCCCGCACAATTTTACTGATTTATCTGTCTATTGATGTTTTAAATGTTGCTGCAGTCACACAGCTGCACAGATGGGAAAACATGTTGATGTATTTACAGGGGAATTTTTTATGATGATGAAATATTTGGCTGGGTTTTAAAAGTTTCTTTTTCCTTTTTCCCCCTCCTCCCTCTCCCTCTTTCTCCACCCAACAGCAATCCCAGGGATGATCGTCCCACCCATGTAAAGGTGTGAGTGCATGATTGTGTGTATGTGTGTGTGTGTGTGTGTGTGTGAGATGAATCAAGCACACTCTCACTGATCGCAAAGGCGGCTTCAGTGTGAGTCTGACTCCGGTCAGGGATGGAAGCAGCTGTCCCGATCTGAAGGAACAAACCCAACTCAGGCCCTTTCTAATACAAAAAACAACTACAAGAAAAAAAAAGAAGATGAAGAAAAAAACAAAAACTGTTTGCAAGAAAATGAGTTGTTCAGACTTTGTACACCTTGATGCTTTTATAGGAGAACGGCCACGCCTCTTATGACTCTCCATGGACACAGGAAGTGTATTTATTTTGGAGAGAATCCACTTCCTCCCATGAGTATTTGTCATTTTTTTTCTTTTCACAACAGTTTATGTGTGATAATCATCTTCTAAGTGTAACCTACATGAGGGATTTTCTATTTAAAAAGTTTTGCCTCTAATGAAGGAGTATAATGTGAAGCATAACTGATAATGATGATGGTGATGATGAGTCAAAATGATAATGAAGTCCCAGGGTCAAATCCAGCCAACACAGACAAGCCAAACCAGACACACACTCTCACTTCTCTTTGCCAAATCCGCACCACCACCACCACCACCAAGCAAAAGTTTGGCTGGAGGATTCAGGTGCTTCCTGCCTGCACCTGATTGCTTCAGTTTTAGCCATTCAAGAATTCCCAGAATTCACTTTGAGCTTGGTCTACAGACATCTGTCCTGTATCTCCAATGAGCTGCATTTTTTTAAGTCTTTCAGCCAACAGAACTTGCAGAGAGAGAGAGAAATCAAGAGAGAACGAGACTTGCTTGAATTTTAATAGAAGAGATATTTGACAATAGATGCATGTAAAAAGGCTGTAAATTATCACAGCTGATTATTGAATGCCAACAGCAGCTTCACTGTTCAGGGTTTGACCCAAACCCATCTCTAGTGTGTTACAGCAACTGGTTTAGATGGACACAGCCACAGAGACCTCTATGAGAGGCAGAACATGTCTTAAAAGACTGCTGCAATTTGACTTTAATTTTGTTGTGTGGGATTTTTGTTTTCTTGATCTTTGTCTTAACATGTGGATCTTTAGTGTGCTGGAGAAGGGGGGGGGGGGATTGTTTGTACATTTGTTTTAACTATGATCAGCTGGCCAATCAAATCGTGTTTCTTTTGCTACCTGTTCTCTGATCGAGTTTGATTAAAAACGTGAGTGGGAAAACTAACCAACAGTGCTGCGCTGCTAAGGATGTCAAGTCAAAAAGTTGCAACAGAGTATTAAACTCTATCTTTTTGAATATTTCTAAAAACACCTGCCACTGAGGTAAACAACCACATCAGTCGTTTCAGCAACTGCACCACAATGGCATGCAGCAACCAGTAAATATCACAGGAGCAAAAGAAGTGGTCACTTGATGTTCCTATAGAGCAACACAACTGAGTAGGAGGGATGGGTCAGCAAAACATAGGACATTAACACAACATTTAACCCAGACAAAACCATGCTGTTTTTGTGTCTAAAGCTCAGAAGACCTCATACAGTAGGTTTTTTACATCATAAGAACTGACAGATTATCTAATCCTGTTGATAGGAATGTCACATAAGAAAACTGCTGTTCTGATGCTGTTTAATTTGGATGACTTCTTTCAGTATTTTGTGCTTGACCTCAAGTATAGTAAAAGACATTTTTTGCAGCACAGAACAGTCAGTTAGCAACATGTCTTAAATGCCCACTGTGTGAGAAATAGCTACAGCATGTGTTGTTCAACAGTCTCAAAGTCTTAAAATAAGTTATTTTTGCCAAAGCCCTTATTTAAGGTATTTATGCCTAAACAGTCTTATGCCACAGTTTTTATGCTGTTATTTGTTTTCTTTTCACACATAGTCAGAAAAGAAGAGGAATGCCATTTCAAGTTATCTGTCTGTGCTTGATGAAAGCATCACTGCTGCAGAAATCTGAAAGTTAATTTGATTATTAACTGAACAGAAAGTCTAGCTAGCATCTATTTAATAATTGGATATTATTTGTAACTCTTGAATGAGGGACTCTGGACCTAGTTGCCATAATGTTAGGAACAGAAGAAAATATTTAAAATGCCTCAGTTTCTGAATCAGTTCATATGCAGCAAAGCCCCCTCCTCAGTCAAAATACCAGTAACCAGTCAGTCAGTAAAGCAATAGCCAACAATTTGGAAGAAAAAAGTAATTCCAGTACAGTGTCTTAAAATATAATTTCTGTGATGTCAAGAAGCAAAACAAATCCTGAAAAGTCAACTGTAGATCTTCAGATGAGTTCCTTTATGTCTCCCTCATCAGGATTTAAATGTTGTTAATCTTATTTGTTTTTGTACTATAGTGTCTATTGTTAAAAGCCATACTTCCATTGCTAATTTCAATCAAACTAAAATAAGCCATGGTGTATTTTTTTTAATCGTGTAAGAAGGAGGATGTTTTTCATTTGGTCATGATGTTGTTTGTATCATTCTTGTTAAAGTTAGCACCATTTTTGCTCCATTACCTAGATGTAGATTTTATAAATGTGTCCTTATGATTATGTGTTTGTCTTCCATTTGATGGATTTTAGGATTGAACAAAGTTGCTCAATGAAGGACGAAAGAGATGAAGGAAAAGTCTCTCTTCTTTCTCTCTCCTTTGTCCTGTAGCACCTTTTCCTGCTTCAGTCAGGTTTTTTTGTCCTCTCTCTGCTCTCTTCCTTTGTTCATTTCCCTCCCTGGACTATTAACTTTGCCCTCTTTTTTTCCTTCCCTACACTTACCCTTTACAGTAAATGAGCCACCTATTTATTTTATCTCAAACATGGGTCTGGTGACCACTCTTCTGTTTGCGGAGTTTCTGTGAGTATGTGTGACTGTGGGTCATCATTTTTCCTCTGAAAGAAAAGTGTGGTGTTTAAAAGCTGAGGAATGTTTTTTAATAGTACATATATAAATACCTGTACAGGAAGGACTAAACAGAGTGTTTTGTTATAGGGGATAAGATCCAGAACACTTGTTTAACAACAGTAACAACATTTATCATGGCTTGTCTGCGTTCAGGCTTACAGTGATGGGCGTCTTTTACACACACATTATCAGAAGTATCAGTATGGAGAGGAAGAGTACAGA
>VUQH01071077.1:0-30811 GCA_015106775.1 Etroplus canarensis | reverse complement strand
GGACAGAAGAGTGAAAGCAAAGCAACCTACAAGAGCCACACATTTATGGAAACTTCTGCAACAGAGCTGGGAAGAAGTTGCTGAAGAATATTTGATTTCCATAGTAGAAAGAATGCCATGAGTGTGTTCAGCTGTTACATCCAAAGGTGGCTACTTTGATGAGTCAACAGTTTAGAATACATTTTGGTTTATTCCATGATTTCTTTTTGAACTTCAATAGCTTGTTTGTTCTATGCTTTCATTTCAGAGTACAATGAAACATTGAACTGCTTGAATTTCAATAAAAAACTGAAAAATTGGGATGCTCTAAAACTTTTGACAGGTAGTGTATGTCTTAGCTTAAGCCTACATTATTCACTACATAAACCCAATTACATTTCCTTCTGTGTGTGGGAATAAATGTTTCAGTGTCACTGATTAACAGTGTTTGACATCTCTTTTTCAAATATAATAGGTCAGAGTCCTGTGTATTTAGTAATTGTGGCCAAAAGTAGTGTTTCCCACACAGGACAGACTGAAATTGCTCTCTGGATACACACACTCAGTTCTCTGTTTTACTGGAGGAAACCTCAGTTTTCAGTTAGACTGACTGTGTCTGAAGCATGGATTCAGTCTTTTCTGTAATTGGATCCTATGTTCCTTGGGATTTTAAAACTCTGCTGCTCTTCATGGCAGTTTTCATCATCACTGCAGACTATATCAAAAACCGTCGAGCAAGCAGCTTCCCTCCTGGACCCCAGGGTCTTCCAATTATTGGCAACCTATTCACTATAGACCACAACAGAGCCCATGAGAGTATGACAAAGGTATCAAAAGATTCTGAAATGTAACTGGTCAAATGACAATTGGTGTTAGCTGTTATCATGCATAATACTATAATTTCTTTTCTAAATCCTCACTCAGTTGGCAGGGAGATATGGAAATGTGTACAGCCTACGAATGGGCCAAGGATGGATGGTGGTATTAAATGGCTTTGGGGTCCTCAGAGAAGCTCTGGTAATGCAAGGAGACAGTCTGGCAGATCGTCCACCAGTCCCTCTGCATGTGGAACGATCGCATGGAGTAGGTGAATGACACCCTTGGGAACTAGATGCAGACACACATAAACACTAGGCTTTTGGTTTTCTGCAGTTTATAACTAAATAATGAATACCCATGTAGGAAAGGAGTGTCACAGTCACAGCTTCTACTTTGATTGCTTTGCATTTAAAAAAGGAAATAATAACTATTTATGTACTTTTAGCTCCAACAAAGTTATCAAAAGTAAATTACTGTTTTATCATTTGATGAGTTTCCTCAACCTGTGTATTTCCAATCAGGTGTCATCTTCAGTAGTGGGAACCTTTGGAAGCAACAGAGGCGATTCGCTCTTTCAACCCTGAAATATTTTGGATTTGGAAAAAAGTCACTTGAACCTGTCATCCTGGATGAATTTATATATTGTGCAAAAGACTTCAGAGACTATGAAGGTGCATATTTTTTAAACAGTGACATATTTAAAATGAAAAACTGTACAATTTACAACTTTTTTTGCTCATTTGTGGAGGTAAATCCTTCAATCCACATCTCATCCTCAACAACGCTGTCTCCAACATCATCTGCTCCTTGGTGTTTGGTCATCGCTTTGAGTATGGCAATGAGAAGTTCATGAAATTGATGTTCTTATTTGGCAAAATTATCCAGATTCAAGGATCCATCGGGGCACAGGTACCACATTTTAACAGTACCGATGACATCTTAATGCTGAGTACCATGGCTGTGTAATTTATTCCTCATTGCCAATCTATTTTTAATTCATGTCAGTGAATGATCTGTTCTACAGAAATGTAATGTCTGAGACTCAGGGTAAATACATGCATTGAAAGGCTTCAGATCCTTTATTCATGGCTACTTAGCAGAGTTCCTACTAGAAACAGCTCAAAATACAATATTCTACTAACTAGCCAAGTGAAAGTCATCCAGAAAGTCTCACATAGTAATCAAAATTACTTTATAGGTTATTTTAAAACAGCATAAAAACAGAAAGTACAAAACTTGAATTTCAGGTACGATTGCCCAGCATGTCTACCACAACTTTTATAGGTGACGCATCCTCTCAAAACACACCTCAAAACCCAGGGTTATTTGAACAAAAGCAGAGCGATGGAGAGCTGATCAGGCCTCCAAATCACCACACCCACACCCAGCTGAGATGTTTCGGGATGAGCTGGAATGATGGAAAAGTAGTCAGCTCAGCATACATTAAAATCATGTCACTTTTTGAGATGATTTCATGAATCCATTTGAGAAAATGAAGTTGGGCAAAACTGTTATCAAAAAGAAGATATTTTGAGGAATCTAAAATACAAACCATATTTTGTTTAGTTTGCACGTTTACACTAAATTGGAAATTTGTTGTTTCCTGGTTTTGATGTCTTCAATATTGTTCTGAATGTAAAGACATAAAAATAAATAAAAATCATCAAATGGCTTTGACTGGTACTACATGCAAGGAGTTTACTTTGATGTTGTGTTGAACTTCAAGCTAGCCTAAATTTCTCATTCTAATCTGGTCTTTTGTGCAGCTCTACAACTCATTTCCTCTGCTGATGAGATGTGTGCCAGGCCCACATCAGACTGTAAAGCAGATCTATAAGGAAGTGAAGGACTTCATACGGGTAGAGCTGAATGAGCACAAGAAGACCTATGATCCCTCAGACAGTCGAGACTACATTGACTGTTACCTCAAAGAGATTCAGATGGTGACTAACACTATACAGAGCTATATTGCTTATACTGTGTTGCATATGAAGATCATCAGTATTCATCCACCTGCTGTGCACCTACAGTAGAACTAGCCACTGACCTGACATTTCATTGTGACGCATCACATGCCAGTGAATGGTGATAAGAGCCAAGCTTTACAGCGTTATCTCTTTCAAGTCAAAAATTATTTCGAAAGATTTTGATTGCCAAGCACAAAGTGAGAGCCCTCACTGAACTTTAAACTCAAACTTGCTATCTTAAAATATTCTGGAACTGCCTTTAATGCTGCTGTTTTATCATATGTATATGAATACAATGTCAGAACAAGGAGCAAGATGGCAACACATTTGAAGAGGAAAACCTGACTGTGTGCGTTATGGATCTGTTTATTGCTGGGTCAGAGACCACATCCACCACCTTGCGCTGGGCTTTCCTCTACATGGCAAAGTATCCTGAGATCCAAGGTAAAAGCTCTGACCTTGTTCTCAGGTAATATTTTATATATGAATGAAACTAGAATAAATTGGCCAGTATGACTCAGTTTTTCCAGGTTACATTCATCATAGTTACTTAACACTCATACAATCTCAGCATTGTAAATTTGCAGGCATACACATCTGTTTAGTAATGAGCAGTGTTAAAATAATGATGAAACATTGTTTCTGCTTTTTGTGTTTTGCACAGAAAAGATACAGGCTGAGATAGACAGGGAGATTGGACAGACCAGACAAGCGTCAATGGAGGACCGTGCAAACCTGCCTTACACGGATGCTGTTATCCATGAGGTCCAGAGGATTGCAAACATCGTACCGCTTAGCCTTCCACATGTCACCAACAGAGACATCCAGTTGGGAGGCTACACAGTCCCAAAGGTCATTTGTGAAAGCAAAAAAACCAATGCGGTTTATGTCACATACAAGTTTATGTATGTTTTATTCATTATTATTCCAATCACCAGGGAGTTCAGGTTATTCCTAATTTGACATCTGTGCTATTCGACAAGGATGAGTGGGAGACACCTCACACCTTCAACCCAAGACACTTTTTGAATGATGAGGGCAAGTTTGTGAAACGAGCAGCTTTTGTTCCTTTCTCTGCCGGTAAGGAGCAATTCTATCAGACATTTTATTAATATTTTTACAAGTTTGTTCAAGAGCCTCTTCTGACATACACTGAGACCCAGAAGAAACCAGAGAGGAAAGGTCAGGACTCATGTGTCCTTCTTATTAAAGCTGTTAGAAGAACAATGTGATTACTGTGTGTAAAAAGTATAACACTATACTTCCTTTCCTTTTAACAGGCAAGCGACTGTGTCTCGGCGAGAACCTGGCCAGGATGGAACTTTTTCTCCTCTTCACCTCCTTTATGCAGCACTTCACCTTCTCCATGCCTGCTGGGGTGAAACCTGTGATGGACTATGACTTCGGCATCACCTTGACACCAAAGCCTTATGAGATCTGTGCAATCTCACGTCAGCAGAAGTTCTAAAATTAAAAACAAATATGTTTTTTTTTCCCAGAGCTACAGTAGTCACATGTTTAAGAAAGATGTCAGGTTGAAATAAACTGGAATTAAAATTTAACTATAGATGCTATTAATAAGGTTCTTCTTCTCATTATTATAATTCTTCTTATCTGTCCCTTTTTAAAAATGTTCAGAACCAGAGTTGGATGCTGGTAAAACTTCAAAGCATGTTATATGTACAGCATGAAACCACCCTTTAATGGCACTTACACCATCCACACGTTTTGTGATTTAAGTATAGCCAGTGCCATATTAATGTTAGTTGAAATATAGCTAAAACAAAATTTAGTTTAGTTTTAATGAGCGTGTAGGTTTTGTTTACTAGCAATGCAAAAACATATATCATTTTTGTAATGCAGACCATCCTCTTTTTTTGGCTGCAAAAATGATGAATGAAAGAAACAGTTAAACTCCTGCTAAAGGTAGTTACCGTATTTGGGTAGTTAGATAGTTATTTCAGACTTTTCAATAAAGACCTTGCTTATTTCAAAAAGACAATGCCAAACCACATTCTGCATGTACTACATCAGCATGATTCTGTATCAGAAGAGTCTGGGAGCTATACATACATCTATGAGCTAGAATTTAAGAGCTATGGCTACCAAGTGTTTAAAATAATCTGGCCCACTACTTACCAGAAAAACAAAACTGGCTCTGGCAGCCGATGGTCGCTGGTTGAACCAGTTTAACACAGTAGGTAGAACATCTTGGGTAGTCTGGATTACAAATTTTATTCAGTGGCTTGCATACTGAGGTCCTTTTCTTCATCAACTGCCGCAGTCTTGTTTAGGCTCCCTGCAGCTGCAGCCCAGCCATCCTGCTGGCTTGATCCTCCTCAACTCATGCTTGCACTTCTTATTGTTTCAGCATTCTCCTTTCCTTCCCCTGTGCCCTGTCATATTGGGTACTGAAGAGGCCAGACCTTCCACAAGGCATTGTGCCACCAGCACACTGTAGCAGTAGGGCTCATTAAAGGGTGAGATAAGTCAGCATACAGGGAAGAGGTGAAAAACCTGTCATCATGGTGCAGCAAAAACAATCTGGTGATTAACACCACAAAGACTAAAGAAATAATAGTGGGCTTCAGGAGAGAGAGATCTGACCCTCAGCTCATAGACATCAACAGGCCCTGCACCTGAGTGATGACCTAACCTGGAAAACCAACACCACTGCACCGCTCAAGAATGCACAGCAGCAACTCCATTCCCTGAGGGTCCTGAGGAACAACACCCTAGTCAAGGAGCTGCTGGTGTACTTCTGCAAGTGCTCTGTCTAAAGTGCACTGGTGTACTACATTCCAGTGTGGTACACCAGTTGCACAGCTCATAAAAGGCAGCACTCCAGAAGGTCATTAACACAGCACAGAAGATCATCGGCTGTGCTCTCCTCTCCTTAGAAGACCTGTAAGGAAAGCCCATAGCATTCGATAGGACACATCCCACCCAGGAAATCACCTGTTTCAGCTGCTACCCTCAGGTAGGAGGTAGAGGACAATAAAAGCCAGAACAAGCAGACTGAAAAACAGCTCATATCCCAGGGCTGTTGCACTAATAAACAAACACTGAAGGACATGCCCCCCTTTTCAAGAACCCTGTGAAAAAAGTCCTATAACTCTCTTTTCAAAAGTGAGCAACTGTGCAATCTAAATAATATATATACATATATACATATGGTGCAATCCAAATACGTGATGTAAAAATTCTTGTCTTCAAGTGTACTTCTTGTCAAGTGTATGACACATGTAAAGACTTTTTTTACACTCACAAATAAATATATATATGCTTTTTATACTGGTCTGTTTATTTGAAGTTCTCTTATTATCTTTTGTACATAGGAAAATATTTAGCAGAATAGCTGGAACTGCTCTAGTATGGCTCTGCTCTCTTGCTCTGAATGGGACTGCTTTCATTTAAGTTATACTTTTGCACAATGACAATAAAGTTTCTGATTCTGATGATTCTATTCCTTAGCCATGACTCCGCAACATCCACAGGCTCTGGTGTCCTCCTTCTGTCCTGTCCTAAACTCAATACCAGTCTGAGAAACTGACAGTTCAAGGGCTCTCAGTAAGGCAGGACCTACCTAGAATGGGTTGCTGTGAGTGCTTAAGACTGCTAAGAAACTAGAAAAAGGCTGATCTGCAGCTCATGCAAACCTAAGCAATGAGCTCCTTAGCAGACTGAGATTGTTTAGTATTGTGCCAGTGTGTGAATCAACCTCACTGAAATTGTGCATCCACTAACATTTCTCTTCTTAAGCTAATGCACTATAAAGTTTCAGACCCTGGGAAAATTCTCAAATAATACTTGCTATAGAAGTCTGGAAAAACATTACTGGACTTACCTGAGATTTGGTGCTGGTACATTTCCTCCTCCATCAGTTTGTGGCATAGAGAGTATAAAAGATGGCCGTAGCCATACTGATATCAGCCACTGGCTTCTGACTCTGTATTTTAATATTTTTATTATTTTATTATTATTATTTACTGTTTCCCCAGTAGCGTAGTGGTTTGCGCATTTGCCTTACAAGTAAAAGGTCCCTGGTTTGATTCCAGGTGGGGACACAAGCCCCTCTCACCATGGAGGGTTGCGTCAGGAAGGGCATCTGGCGTAAACCCTCTGCCAAATTACCGATGCGGATTAATTTGCTGTGGTGATCCCTTGGTGGAGAACACATGGGAGCAGCCGAAGGTATATTTTTTTTATTATTAACTATTATTTTAAAATGGGAGTCTTTGGGGACTGACTCTCTTTTGGCGCCAGCCTCCAGTGGCACCAAGAGGAACTGCAGTTTTTTAGCTTCAATTTTCCAGTTCAGAGGATGCCCCCATGGTATTTGGGGTATCACCCCAAAGGTGTTTATGAAGTCTTGCCACAGCACCACCAGTTTACCTTGTTCTTGTGTTATTGCTGTGACCACCTTTCTGTGCTATAAAGAATCCCCAGGATTCCTCTTTTCTGGACCATCAATCAATCAATCAATCAATCAGTGTGGGAGTTCCTCAGGATGTGAGGTGTCTCCCACTCATCCTTTTCAAAAAGCACAGATGTCAGATTAGGAATAATCTGAACTCCCTGGTGACTGGAATAATAATGAATAAAACATACACAAACTTGTATGTAACACAAACCATGTTTGTTTTAGAATAGAGGTCGGATCAATGTCTCATACAGAGTAAGGAATGTAGATCAGATTATTGCAATGAATTAATTAAATGCATCTTTCTTTGTTTTTTAAAGAAAGCCAATATAGTTCGTGGTTGTAAACAGATCTCCACATGTGCGTCTCCTCCGCATCTTTTTAAAAAATAAACAATTTTTAAGTAATTCATGGTTATGTACATCAGTGCTGTCTTATTTGTTGCATCGTGAATTTTGTGTGATGGACTGTTAGAATCCTCACCTCGTTGTCCTTGATGTCAACATTATAAGTCTTGAGATGTTGCTCATGCAAGCAGCTAATGAAATACTTCAGCAGGAAAAAGATACGTCCTGAGTTTACCTCCCCTGGTTGTGCTTTCTTTTTTCTGCTTTTTTCTGCTCATTCTTTCAATCAAGAATGTTTATTTGGATATATTCTAATGATAAAGAGAAAGTAGAAAGCTATTCTTGAATAGAAACTTACTCTTGCCAGGAAGTCTAACAACAACATCAAGGCAATGTTTAAAAATTACATCCATCCAATGTGGAGAGAACATCCATGACGTCGGTTCAACTTTAATTTTAGAACTATTTTTCAACCACAAATAGAAAAACCACCAGTTGACGTTTATTGAATACCTGCTGGGTCTTGATAAAAAGAATGAGAAGGAAAAAAAATCTTTCCTTAGACCTGATTCAGACTCATGACTCAGGGGGGTCTTTATCCTATTGAGCTACTTGATTTCACACCACAAGCCAACATCCCTAGGGTTATAGCTCTGACACTGGCAACAGAGAGATGATAAATCCAGCAGTCCAACATGTTAAGTTCACCATGTAACAAATGTGACAGAATTTAGATTTGCATAACTATGAATTGCATAAAAACAGGCAACGGTAATAGTAGTCTGTATATATGAAAATGTGTCTGTCTGTTCACAAACATGCACTAACAAGATGAGTTGTTGTTTTTTAAAAAAGATTCCTTTAATTCCGTCATTGCAATAATTTAAATGTAATGTAATCTAAAATTATTTAGATTATAATCTAAATTTCTTACTTCGTAAGAGACGGTCTGACCTGACCTCTAATCTACAAAGAAACGTCAACATCTGCCCATAGAAGTTATAGGAATGTTTTCTGTGATTGTTGCTGAAAATGGCCCTCTGCTACCCTTCATACATTTCCCAGTAAAATCATGATTTATGATTGATTTCATTAATCTCTAATCATCATTTTTCAAAGGTTCAGATCAATTCGGAGAAGAAAACAAATGCACTATTCTCTCAAAAAAAAGAGTTTGCTAAGCAACCCCAAATTTTTGAGCAGTAGTATGGGTAATAATTTATTGCGACTTTTGCTGTCATCATTGTTACTTTAAAGACAAAAGAGTGGAGCCTTAGTTATAAACACAAAAACAAGTGAGGTGTTAGTCATCTGTGTGGTAACCAGCAGTCACTGGTGGTAACAGAGATGTGGAGGCCATTCAGTTCATTTGAACGTACCGTAAAAAAAATCACTTTGGCAACATCATTATATTTTAGTTTCTCAAGCTGATTGATTTTTGCAGGAGTTTCAAAGTAAACATGGCCATAAACTTGTACTTATTTAATAAAGTCAGTTATCAGTATAGTGATAATAGCCAGATACATATAAATGAAACGGTTAAATAAAATCACATAAATGGTTGCTGTGGTGAGCAGTTTTCTGAAATTATTACAGAAATGTTGGTAAACTGTCTTTGTTAGTAATCTCATAACAGGCATATGTGTATCTGTGTGTGAGAGCCAGTTTATCTTCAAAGTTTTCTCATGTGAGCTTACATTTTTATTCAACAATCACCGATAAGATTTCCTAGAAAGTACGAACGTACACAATAATTACAGCTTTGTAAAAAGGAACAAATGAAACTTTTTAACATTTTAACTTTCAGCTGCCAAATATCCAAAAAAAGAATCCCTTGTACAGCTTACAATATGCTGTCGTGTACAAAATGGATTTAAAAATACCTGTCAGTAGATATTTATCACAGACCAGATAAACCTTCTTTATGATACACTCATGTGCCATTTTCATTTCATCACTGAGGCTGATATTAAAAGTAAGACTTCTCCCAGAGAAGCCACAACACGCTCAAAACTTTTTCAATTACTTGTAGTTCCACAGTTTACATGTCAGTCTATTTTCGTCTCCATGTGTTGGCCAAAAGGTTGTCTGATGAGTGATGGTTTCTCATGACAAACAGCTTTTACAGTATCCAGCACTGCTTATCTGGCTTTCCCCTGTGGACATTGGATTTTGTAGCCCACTCTGTAGGCCTGCAGGTACACTCGTGCCTGGTTTATCCTGGACACAAACACAAGGCACAGCTTTGTCATATTGTACTCTAATCAAATCATGATGTACTATACCCTTCAAAATATGCTAAATAATCTGTACATCTTACATTTACTCATGACTAGTTTTCCATTACTTCACTGGAAACCACTTAACAATACTGTCCCAGCACAGCTAATCCAAGTAACAGATTACATAAAGAAAAATCAATGACAGTAAAGTTCTTGGAATTACATTAGTTTGACAGGACACTAAACTATCCTGTGATACGGAAACACTGCAACTCATGCCAGATACTTCATGAACTGGTGCTGGAGGAGGCATCAGGAAAAACAACTAACCTGTATTTTGTGCAAAGCTGAACTCCCAAAGGTCCACATCGGTCAACATAACTTTCCCTAAATGCTTTCCTCACCCCTCGAGCCATACTCACCACTGTGGTGACCACTGGACATGTCCTAGGACACAATAAACAAAACATGGTTCAGTATTTAAATAATTAATAGCTACATATCTACAGGCTGAAAAACTTAAAACACGATTGCAATGACTATCTTATGAGAGTTACTTTTGTCCAGCATAGTTTTAGAACAAAGACTAAAACCTTCTCAAACTTTCAAGTGGTCAGCAATGTTATGTTTTTTAAAAAACTTTAATTATCAATACAAAAAAAGAAAAAACATGACAAAGCCTTTTCATTGTAATACATTGCCAGTATATTAGTAATAGAATATGCAATTTTACTGGTTTGCTTCTATTAATGAAATGAAACTTTTCCATTTGTAACTGCAAAGTAAAGAATTTTAAGCTGTTCTCCCAACAGTTCAGTGCTAGGTCTAAAACTATATGTATTCCCATGTACTTTGGAAAGTTTTATCTGTTTCTTGACAAGCATTGGATTAAAAGCAGCAAGTTTAACATAAAGAAGTCCACCAGAAATGATCAGACTAGTTGTGCTCTCAGAAAGGCATCTCTAGAAAAATACAAGCCCTGCCAGATAAGCCAAATAAATATTTTGTAAAAACTGCTTAATTAAGTATTTTACACTAGCAACATTTAATTAGTTAAACTATTAGATTTTTCTGAAAAAAAGAACACTGGCAGGAGCTCACTGATAAAATAGCATTATCTGTGACTCTGCTGTTGGAGCTGATTATACTTACAGTCTCTCACAGCGCAGGCCTGCAGTGCCCTCTGGACAGGTACATGTGTTGTGCGGGCTGCATGTGGCTCCGTGTTGGCAAGGTGGCACACAGGGAGTGGTCACCGCTGCAGACACACCACATAGCACTTGTAATGCCAACTTAAAGTAAAGGTCTTTTGTAATACATACTATACATGTAGACATTTATTTCGCATGTATAGACCAACCCTGTTCACAGAGATTTCCAGTAAATCCTTTGGTACAGCTGCACCTGTTGAGGCCCACACACACACCACCATTCTTACAAGGTTTCTGACATTTAACAGGCTCTGATGGAGACATGAGAAAACAATAATATAATTAAACAAGCAAGAGGCACCTTAATCTGTGGTTTCTTGTAGGAGTGAATATGTAACCATAGTCAAAGTGAAGTAATTCCTTTCCCACTTAAAAAACAGTTGATGTTAAACATTTGTTAAACTGGCTGTAAATTCAGCTTACTTTGGAAAGACACATCAATCTCAGCCCATAGAGAATTCTGTGGCATAGAGTAGACGATAAAGATCTTGTCTTATGAATATTATATATATCAAGGATAGCCACGCTATTTAATATATGAAGATTGCTAGAAAACCTCTAGTAAGTAAAATACAAAGTGCACATGAAAAATATTCTGATCATAGTGATGCACACAGGAAGACACCATAGGATGATATGATGGCACAGCTCAGCACGACACCACTTATACAGAATAAATATATGCAGATTTTCAGTGCTAACTGCTTACATTGCTTGTGAAATGCCAGGTGACAAATCAGGGTGGCATATTAAAGACTGAGATGGTAAAGACTTGACAGTATCTGGTTTTTAATTAATAGAGTCCACAAAGATGTAAATGATTGAGATAGGGTTATAAACAAAGAACTTTTGTCCATTAGGTAATTTGGATCCTTATAGTATTGCATGGCTCTCTCCACTCACAAGTAGAATACAGTAACGATTGTATCTGTCTCATTTGGCTTACATACAGCAGTCAATAATAATAATTTGTACAATAGTGCAGCGAGGAACTTCACTGCATGTACAGATGGTGAGATCCAATATTTTAAAAGGCCTCATGGCCTTAAGAAACATACATAAAGTCTCCTGCTACATGGAAGCAAACCAAACTGCTACATGGAAGCAATCCAAAGTAAAGGACATTTGCAGTTTTGCTGTATCTTTTTTGGTTTAATTTTTTAAATTGTCATCACAAATAAATATACAAATAATAATTATAGATCTATAATTTTTTATTTAAAATATAAACATTGTTTAATCATAGGTTCTGGGTCTGCACATATTTTAATTTTAGAGCAAAGGATGCATAGAGATACAGTGACAGACAATGATTAATCTCACCTATTTGGCATCGAGCACCTTGCCATCCACCGACACATGTGCATTTGTTGACATCCACACATCTTCCACCATTTTGACAGGCAGGAGTGCAAAGGGCTACAAAACAGACACAACATCCACATGCAGTTCATGCAGAAAAAGGACATTTGGTTGCAGTATAATTGTCTACAGATTTTAGATTAGTCAGATATGTTCTTTCTCTGTTATGGTGTAACCCATATTTTACCAGAAACTGCTGCAAACAAGCTTGGAGGCAGGTAGGTGGAATAGGCACTCAGACAGTTATGTCATAGTGGTACCTACACATCTGGCATAACTGATTACAGATTTGATTGTATCACGTTACTCACGCAAGAGGCACTGGAGGCCAGTGTAGTCAGAGGGACACTGGCAGGTATCAGGCCCCACGCAACGACCACCATTAGCACAGGGCAACTCACACACAGCTGAGAGGGTCAGAGACACAAAGAAAAGTCAAAGCTCAAGAGTCAACATCAAACACAGAATAGAATGGTAAAAAAAAAAAAATTGTAACAACTGCCACAACACTGATAGCAATGTGACCTACAAAGCACCTGAGCATGTTCATACATGCATGAGTTAAGTATGAGTGACCACAAAATAAGTCTCAAAAGCTGAAAGTCTTATCAAAGCATCTCTTCAAAAAAGTAAAAAGAGCCCATTTTTATGTAAACAGTGTTTCATTAAGCTTAGTCCACTTGATTTAGTTCATGCAATACATGTCCCTCTGTTACTTTATGCCCCACTAAAGGGGTCGCTCCAGCCCAAAGGCAGCGCACCTGTGTGACAGCCTGCTCCCATCCAGCCAGGAGGACATGAACACTTGTTCCAACGCATACAGGTACCTCCATGAGCACAGGGTGGGGAGCACATGGCTGAAACACACAACCAACAGGAATCTAATACTCCTCTTCGCTACAAAAATACAAGCATGTAAACTTTACACTAACCCTTATTACAATCTAAATCTGAATTTGCTGCTATTTTTGTCTTATTTGACAGACAAAATATTTTCAGGTTGATAAAAAACAAGATGTTTCATTGACACAGAAGAGTGCAAACATTATTACATCACAGTACATTACATTATTAATTGAATCTTCTTCCACTGATTGCAAATAGTTGTATGACATTTATTGTACCTGAGCAGCCCACACCAGGATAGCCTGGAGGACAGTCACAAATGTTTGGGCCAACACACAATCCATAGTTCTGACAAGGGGGGTCACACACAGCTGGAAAAGCAGAAAAGCTATTAAAGATAAGTTGTGAAAATTGGGAAAAAACATATTTTTACAATAAACAAACAAAAAATTGCTGATCACTACATGATGTATGACTCACGCTGGCACTTGGTGGGGTCATCTCTTCTAATATCATACCCCTCTTTGCAGGTGCAGTTAAACCCACCAGGATGGTTCACGCAGAGCTGCTCACAACCTCCATTTGTGAAGTCTCCACACTCATTCACATCTCACAACAAAAGACAGAGGCAATTAAACAGATAATGTATGTCAGTTCATTTCTTTAGAGGAACTTTACAGTGCAATGTGTATTTATTCAAAAAACATTTTATGCCATTTATCAAATACAAACAAGGAAAAATGACGTTCATTTGTAAGGCTGAAACAGGGCCTGATGCAACAGGGCCTGACAGCCAGCTATTTATACTGTCATTCCTCATCCTGCAAGCATGCCAACATTAAAAGTGTTAAAGTACAAGAAAAGAATTTTGATAAACTTTTTAGACATGTTTTGGACTGAAAACAATTTCATTCTTCAATGGGAAATTTTAATGTGAGAGGACCTGACCCTTTACCTCACCCTCTAAAAACAAGTCTAAAATTATCATTAGTTTTCATCATAATAAAGCTTTAGACAATGCAACTCAAATTTTGTTGAGGCCAGCCCCCTTTTTAGGATTTGTGAATCTTAAAAGTATTTTTTTAAAAAGAAATGAAATGCTTACAAGTCAATATGCATGTGTCTTAACTCTGACCTTGTGTGACCTTGACCTTTGACCCCACAATTTCATAAACATTATCAGGCCTTTTACCCATCCGAGGCATTACCCTAAAACTTTCGATAAAGATTCAGCAAACAAGTCAGCTCCTGTAGTGGTAACAAATCTGTAACAGATGGACGCATGGACAGACTGACAACCCAAAAGCATAATGCCTCCCTAGCAGAGGCATAATAAAACACATCTAAGAACAGGAAGAATGGCATATTCCTAAAAGAAAAAACACACATAAAGCAACTACCTAATTAGCATTAAGAGTTTATTTAATTTATAGAAATGTTATTCACCTTTACGAATCCATGATAGGTAATGTACATTAACGGTAGAATGGCTATAATTTACTTTTTGGCTAAGTGACAAGGCATGTTTGCCTATGTTAACAAACAACAAGCACGTCATTAAAGAAAACTTTGATTCACAGACAATCAAATGTCAAATGTTTTGCTTTTTTATGAAAACCTTAATGAAAAGAAATCACGTTACGTGTAATATGGACAAGAAGTTGTTTACATCTCTGGGAAGCCTATTCAATTCATTAAAGTTTTTTAAGCTTAAAGCATACAGCAATTAATGTTTCAGAACGGTATGAGGAGAATCTAGTGTATCTAAATCTATTAGATATTGTTGTACTGATATGATCTGATAACATTAGCTGTGCTAGTAAAATTAAGAAGCCCAAGATACACATCCACGGATCACAATTTGAAGCTCTACAAGAGTACACCAAGAGTAACATATTAGCAAAAATGCTGGGAGTGAAAAAGAAATCTCACCCACGCAGCTCCTCATGTCTTTATTCAGTTCCCAGCCAGCTCGACAGCTACACTGGACGCGGCCTTCAGCTGTCACAGTACACATATGGTCACAACCGCCATTTCTCAGCTTGCAGGATGTCACATCTTTTAAGGTGAAAATGAAACAGGCTGATGCGTTAACTGGTAAAATAATCTTCATTGTAATCTTTCATTTATCAAGCAAAATGGCCCTGAACTCATTATTTCAGCCTCTAAATTGTGAAATTTGTTGTTATTCTTTGTCTTATTGGATAGACAAAATATTTTCAGGTTGATCAAAAGAAACAAGATATTTCATTGTTATGTCGCATTGAAATGTCCACTCTTGGGTAAAAATCAGTGATAAATCCCTGAGGCAGGACTTTTTAAGGACTAAAGAGTTTCTCTGAAGATCTTCTAAAAATTATTTTTGTATTTGAAGGAATTATTGTTTTTTTCTGAAATACAGTTATTTGTACACAAAACGGTGTAATGTCAACTTTTGTCATGAGGAACTCACTGCTGCACGTGAGGTCGTCTGTGTTTAACAACAGAGGAGATGGGCAGTGGCAAGCGTGTGCCCCTGGAGAGTTAGTGCAGGTGTGGGAACAGCCACCATTCTGGAGTTTACATTCATCGATGTCTAAGTACACACACAAACACACACACACGAACACAAATCATAAACATCATATTTGGACACAGTTATCTCCCTTGTGCATTCACTGGATTCCTAACTGAGTCTAGATTTCTCATCACACTAATTTTCCAAAATGTGCCCTGAGGGTAACCACTTTCTAAATGTCTAAGCAGAAAAGATATGCATGCATATAAACAGAAACACATGCAGCAAAAAATTAGAGATATGGCATATTCATGGCAGTTTACTGCTGATGCTTAGCTTGTTTAAATGGCTGAAAATGATTGGGTAAACAGCACTGAGTGCTTATGAGTGACTGACCAACGCAGGTGTGGCCATCAATGTGCAGCTGGTAGCCGGGTCTGCAGGAGCAGTGGAAAGACCCCTGAGTATTGATGCAAATGTGCTCACAAGTCCCATTTAGTGCCAGACACTCATCCACATCTGGAGAGATCAGAGACATTTAGATGACTCTTTTGTCATGGCAAAACATGAAATACACATCCACAGAAGGACTCATTTAGACATGAATTAAACATTATTTGAAATTCAATTAAGCACAAAGTTCTACAAACTTTGAGTGCCAGATAAGTGCTCTGAAAAGAGGTAACAAAATAGGCAAAGGTTTAAGAGAAGGATGCACGACTCCAGGGAGATATGATCTTTGCTACCCTCTGTTGACTAGCTGAATGACAATTTTTTATGTGCAGAATTGGAAAATGTCTGGATCTGAATTTGCTACCACAGCACCCATGAGTCCCCACTAGTTACCTTATTTTTCGATAAACAATAAAATAAACTGAAGATGCCCTGAAGAGATGGCCTAACAATTTGGGATGTCAGTTTATCTGTTTTCTTGCCTAGTGTAAAGGTGGCTACATACTGTGAGATTTGTACCAATTTTATATAGTTATTGAGAGCCAGACTATGCCAGAAGGATCTTAACAATTTGTATATGACATCAGGTTTGACATATGTAGACTGTATTATAATAATAATAACTACAGAATTGTAGGTTATAACCAGGCCCACATGGAATCTGCACCCCTCATGTGCTGCAGGTTTTAAAAAGTAAAGTCACAAGCAAAAAACACTCTGCCAAATTGCGCAGATTTTCCCTCTGGATCACTGCAGAAAACTATGAAAAAATCTGCAGATTCCGTTTTGACCTTGTGATAAGTCATGGCTGTAATTCCTCCTCTATTTATTTTCGTGCTACATCCATACAAGGATTCTGCTACCATGTCTCAAATAGATTTTCTTCTTTGTGGAAACCCCTACATTTTTTCTTGTAGATATTTATTCATCTCTTTTGCTTAGTTAGCAGACAATGTAATGGCATCAATCGTGATGTCAGATGGTAATCCAAAATTTGACAGTGTCTGAATTTTGTCCCAGACTGACTTTAGTCACAATACCAATTATAATGAACTCTCACACAGTGCAAAGGCCCGTGTTTTGGAGCTCCAGTACTGTGCTACCACTCATTTATTTATATTTTGCTTCCAAGGAGCCAGACTTTCTTGTAATTTATAAAGTGTTGTATAAAGTGTTTTCAAAGTTTTCTGCTTTTTTACTCATTTTCAGTCTGGTCCCCATTTTAGAAGCCAAAAAAAGGTCCCACCCCAGAAAAAAACAGGATCCACTTCAAATTTTACTTAAATAAAGGTGCATAACATCACCACAGCAGTATTAACAAACTCCTGTTTGTTTCTTTTCCCCCATATCTATTTACCTTAGTTTAACTGTTTGTGCTGAAAGTCATATCCTTAAGAAACAGAAAAAAAAATCCAGCAAAGACCTGACACAGGACCTGAAATATGCATGTGGCCATTCAGCTGATACAGCCTCATCAGAAATGGTCTCAGTGGAAGAGCCATTCTTACAGAAGGAAAACAGGAAGAAAAGGCTAAGGTATGCCAATTTACACAAGAACTGGACTGAAAATCAGTGGTAACAGGTCTTACAGAGTGATGAATCTAAAATGTAAATTTTCAGTTTAAATTATTGCTAAAATGTACCGAGGTCAGGAGAGTGTCATGGTGTCAGGGTGCTGCCAGGTGTTCTCTCTCCCTCTTTTGCTCTCTCTCTCCCCTTGGTTTCACCTAGCCGTCCCCCTCGCTCCGGGGCCTGCCTACCCACCGCTGGCAGCAATCGGCGGACGCACCTGCAAACACTAACCTTCTACTATAAAGTCTCTGGCTCTGTACTCCACCATTGTCAGATCATTTAACTTAACACAGCAGTAAGTAGATCCTGTTGCTAAGCTTACTTAGGCAGTCTACCAGTTTCTGACTCAAGGTTTCCCAGTGTCTCCTCGTCTGCGCTGCTACTGCTGGCAGCTAAGTTGGATCTACTTCGTCCTGGACCACTCACAGACTGTACAATTAAGAACTTCGAACTGTTTTCCTTAAACCTTCACTAGAGGCATTCAGAGGCTTATCATTATTTGCGTAGTACCTGAATACGTTTCATTTCCAGTCAGTTTGAGCTCATAATGTCTAAGTTTGCGTTTTGTCCCAGTCACCCTATGTTATTAGTTTATCCTGTGCTGTTTGCCAGACATCTTTAGTTGCTTCTTTTGTGCTTTTGAGCCAGTTAACCTGAATAATTTGGTTTTTACCAGTGCCTGTACTTTATACCAGCCATTTTCTGTTTGACTTAGTAATCATTATTCTCCTGATCTTTTCACTCTGGGACCTCTTTCTCAACTCACTCTGTTGCGTCAGCACCTGAGTCCTTAAAAAACCAAAGTCATGACGGAGAGAGATACAGAAGTTAGTGTCTACAGCCATCTGTAAAACACAGTGGAGGCTCTGTCATGATTTGGGGCTGCATTTCAGCCAGAGGTGTTGGGATCTTACCTTATGTACTGTACTTCCATTTATGTTTGCACATTTCAATAAATCAGTGCACCTATTTCCCAGTTTCCTAGCAAAAGTGACCCCAGTCACTCCCGCCCATTAAAATGTATAGCTCCTCCCCTTAAGATCTGGACTTACACCTTACACCTGCATAGTTGTGGCTCTACACTTTCTCGCTGTTTATTCTCTTAATATTTATGTATGCTGAACGGAGTGCCTTTAACACAAGGAATTTCCCTTCAGGGGATTAATGAAGTATTCTGATTTTGATTCTGATTCTGAGAATACAAAAAAAATGAGAGGTGATTCAAGACTTTTGCACAGTACTGTAAGGCAAGTGATATTGCCCATATTCTTTCATATTGCTCATCTTTCATCTGGTACAGCACAATACTGCACAATGTATACAGAGTTTTAGACAGTAACCCGAGGGAAACAGGTACGTACGTTTTAGAAATTAACTAAAATCTGCCTAGCAGCACCTTTTACAGGGGGAGTTATCTTATAGTTGTTAATTTCTTTGCATCATTATTGTAGTTTTTGGACCAGTTTTTCTTCTTTGTTAAGATTACTTTTTTGTGGTTCTAGTTTCATACTTTATTTCGTGCACAGACCTGACAGCAATCATTTATATTTACAGAACACATTTTAAAAAATGAATGTTGTAAAACTGTTAAGAGCAGTAACATAATAAGCCTATTTCTAAAACATCAAACTACCTTTTAAAAATCAACAAGAACATGTTTGCCATCGCTATGAATTTAATAACACGACTATTCCTGCCTGACTTTTACCTGTGCAGTTGTGTCCATACTGGTCCAGCTGGTAACCCAAGGTACAATGGCAGCTATAACTTCCTGGCTCATTGGTGCAGCTGTGTTCACAGTGACCATTGTTCACAAGGCACTCATCAATGTCTGTAAACAAACATGATCTTGAAGGACTGGTGTACCATACAAAGAAAAGTAATATTTGCATCATATGCCTGAGAAAAAAAACATGCACAATGCTCACCCACCAAAACAAGAGTGCCCATCTCCGTTGAAGCCCTGGTAACACTGACAGAAATATGACCCGATGATGTTACCGCACCGAGCGTTGGTGTCACACCTGTGACCACCTGATACACACTCATTCTCATCTGGAGACAGACAGTGAGTAAAACTTAGTTCATTTCTATTCAACAGACATTATCCTGCCCCTCAGGATCATTTTAATGGAAGGGATAACAGTGAGCATTAAATCACACGCACACAAGGAAGCTGACCCCGTTCACAGGAGTTTTCCACAGAGGGACATCAGCACTAATTGTTTACCTTCACAGTGTGTGCCGTTTCCTCGGTAACCTGGTCGACAAACACACTTGTAACTGCCAAGCGTGTTCTCACATACGCCCTGACCATCACACACCGCAGGACTCTCTATGCATTCATCCACATCTGGGACAGAGGCAAAGGACAGAATAAGATACTGATACATGATTACAATATATCACTTTTTCTTTTATTTATTGCAATTTTCAGTACAAAAAATGTCTGGAAAAAAGTAACTGCCATTTCTGCAAAAACTCACTTAATTTAACAGCAAGCAACAAAGGTACAAAGTCATTTTCATATCACTAGCCCTGTTTTAAATGAATTTAAATATTTGTTACTGAACCAGCTTGGGAAGCTGTTAATAAAAGAAATTATATTTTTAGTATTCCCCTTTATTCCACTCAGCATTGTTACTTTCTGACAGCACTGGTAAAACTTAAGTTATTACACACTCACTGGCCACTTCATTAGGTATACCTGTTCAGCTGCTCATTAATGCAAATATCTAATCAGTCAATCAAATGGCAGCAGCTACATGCATTTAGGCATACAGACAAGATCAAGATGGCTTGCTGAACTTCCTGTTGACCTCTCAGAGCTAGCATCACTAATTACTTCCTCCAAACCACCAACATGCCTGTTAGATCCTATCCATAGAGGACTGTTCAAAGAGGTCTTGCCATTGATTAATGCTTCAGTTTTGAATATTATCAATTTATCCTTATTAACTGGTTATGTACCACAGGCTTTTAAAGTGGCTGTAATTAAACCACTACTTAAAAAGCCTTTGCTTGACCCAGCCATCTTAGCTAATTACAGACCAATTTCCAACCTTCCTTTCATTTCAAAAATTCTTGAAAGAGTTGTTGAAGAACAACTGTGTGATCACTTGCAAAGGAAATGTTTTATTTGAAGAATTCCAGTCAAGATTTAGCATTCATTATAGAACAAGAAACAGCACTAGTGAAGGTTACTAATGATCTTCTTATACCTTCTGACAGTGGGCTCATCTCTATGCTTGTTCTCCTACACCTCAGCGCAGCATTCAATACCACAACATCTTACTACAGAGGCTTACTACAGAGGCTAGAATACTCCGTTGGTATTAAAGGGAATGCATTACGCTGGTCTGAATCTTATTTATTTGACAGATTCCAATTTGTGTATGCAAACGATGAGTCTTCCTCACACACAAAAGTTAGTCATGGAGTGCCACAGGGTTCTGTGCTAGGTCAATACTCTTTATGTTCCCTTTACGTGCTTCCCTTAGGCAATATTATTAGAAAACACTGCATGCATTTTCATTGCTATGCAGATGATATCCAGCTATATTTATCTATGAAGCCAGATGACACAAATCAATTAGTTAAACTACAGGTATGTTTTGAAGACATAAAGACCTGGATGGCCTGTAATCTTCTACTTTTAAATTCAGACAAATCTGAGGTTATTGTATTTGGCCCTAAAACCTCAGAAACACTCTTTGACCAGCATATGTCCTTTAATGCTCACATTAAACAAATATGTAGGACTGCCTTTTATCATCTTTGCAATATCGCCAAAATCAGAAACATCCTGTCTCAAAGTGATGCTGAAAAACTAGTTCATGCATTTATTACTTCTAGGCTTGATTATTGTAATTCATTGTTGACTGTTCTAAAAGCTCCCTAAAAAGCCTCCACTTGATCCAAAATGCTGCAGCGAGAGTACTGACAGAGACTAGAAAAAGAGATCATATTTCCCCTATATTGGCTTCTCTTCATTGGCTCCCTGTTAAATCCAGAATTGAATTTAAAATCCTTCTACTCACTTACAAAGTCTTTAACAGTCAGGCCCCCTCCTATCTTAAATACCTCATTATGCCATATTTTCCCATTAGAGCACTTCACTCTCAGAGTGCAGACCTACTTGTGGTTCCTAAAGTTTTTAAAAGTAGAATGGGAGGCAGAACCTTTAGCTATTAAGCCCCTCTCCTGTGGAACCAGCTCCCAGTTTGTATTCAGAAGGCAGACACCCTCTCTATATTTAAGCCTAGACTTAAAACTTTCCTTTTTGACAATGCTTATAGTTAGGGCTTAGTTATGCTCCAATAGGTTTAGGCTGCTGGGGGGCTTCTTATGATGTGCTGGGTATTTCTTCTCCACCCACCTCTTTTCACTCT
The DNA here is from genome assembly GCA_015106775.1 of Etroplus canarensis. Taxonomy (NCBI): domain Eukaryota; kingdom Metazoa; phylum Chordata; class Actinopteri; order Cichliformes; family Cichlidae; genus Etroplus; species Etroplus canarensis. The sequence goes on along the minus strand of VUQH01071077.1, from coordinate 8,722 downwards.
CCATGCATTTATTTGCTACTGCTGCATGTCATTAAATGTTGTCTTCTGTCTCCTATAGCCTGTGTCTCTCTTTGCGGTCCTTTCTCTCTTCTCTCTCCATCTACCCCCAACTGGTCGAGGCAGATGGCTACCCCTCCCTGAGCCTGGTTCTGCCAGAGGTTTCTTCCTGTTAAAAGGGAGTTCTTCCTTTCAACAGTCGCCGAGTGCTTGCTCATAGGGTATTGTCTGATTGTTGGGGTTTTCTCTCTAACACTGTAGGATTGTTACCTTAACAGTGTAAAGCACCTTGAGGCGATTTTTGTTGTGAATTGGTGCTATATAAAAAAAACTGAATTAAACTGAATTGAAATTGAACTAATGTTCAAGCTGAGCATCAGAATTAGGAAGAAAGGCAATTTAAATGACTTTGAATGTGGCATGGTTGCTGTTGCCAGGTGAGAAACCATGTATTTCAGAATTTCAGAAACTGCTGATCTACTGGGATTTTCCTGCACAAGTATCTCTATGCTTTAAAGAGACTGGCCTGAAAAAGAGGAAACATCAAAGTGAAAATACCTTGTTGACACCAGAGGTCAGAGGAGAATGGCCAGACTGCTTCGAGCTGATAGGAAGGCAACACTAACTTAAGTAATCACTCATTACAACCAAGGCATGCAGAAGAGCGTCTCTGATCGCACAACATGTTGAACTTTGAGAAGCAGATGAAAGACAACACCAGGTGCCACTCCTGTCAACCCAGACTAGAAAACTGAGGCTACAATACACATAGGCTCACCTTGTGAAGACTAGAAAAACAGTCTCAATATTTGCTGTGACATTTCGATAGTAGACTCACAATTTGGTGTAAACAACATGAAAGCATGAATCCATCCTGTTCATCAACAGTTTAGTCTGCTGCAGGTGGTGTAAAGGTATGGGGAATATTTTCTTGGCACGCTTTGAGCCCCTTAATACCAACTGAGCATCATTTAAATGCCCCAGCCTATCTGTGTGTTGTTGCTGACCATGTCCATCCCTTTATGATGACGGTGTATCCATCTTTTTAGAACATGATTTAGAACATTCACTGTATGCAAATGGCCTTCACATTTACCAGATGTTAATCCAATAAAGCCCCTTTGGGAATGTGGTGGAATGGAAGATTCGGATCACGGAAGGGCAGCTGACAAATGTGCAGTAACTGCGTGATGGTATTGTGCCAATATGGACTAAAATCTCTGAGAAATGTATCCAGCAAGTTGCTGTATCTATGTCATGAAGAATTAAAAAGGTTCCAACCTTATCTATCTATCTGTCTATCTATCTATCTAAATTAATGCATGTGTTAAGCACGGAAAGCACATTCTACCTTGACACAAAATGTAGCCTGGACACACAGGACCAGTGGCCCAAAGCATGATAGTGTAACAAGGAAAAAAACAGAACATATTGAAAGAAAGTGAACAAATATCTAAAAAAGCGAAATTAGTAATTGAAGGAAGGGTTAAAGTTAAGAGGAAAAAAATAAAGGCTAACGAAGCAGGCAAGCAGCAAAGCAGCAGGCTGAAGCTGTATATTGCTGCAAAGCATTTCTTTCTGTTTGCTGTACTTACTTTGTGGAAACTCAAATAAAATAAAATAAAATGAAAATTCAAAACACTAGATGAAATGACAGTAAAGGCTATTTTATACTAGTCTCTATTCTGAAATCTGGACCTCAGTTTTTTTCAGTTGTGGGGATACTTAATGGCAGACTTACCTACGCAGGCAGGAGCCTCTGCTCTAAAGCCCTGCCGGCACTGGCACAAAAAGCTGCCGGGAGTGTTAACGCACACATTTCCCAGCTCGCGCCGACACTGCTCCTCAAAGCTGCACTCATCCACATCTAAGGAGAAAGCAACTGACAATTTTAAACAGAAAGAAGAACAGCCATGTTTAACAAACAATGCCATTTATTTATGTCACTCATGGTTATGATGTAGTGTCTAAACCTGTATTTTATGCTTTTTGACAGAGATATTTCATATACATATTTCATTATTATGCACATCAGACTTCAGCATGAGACTCACCTATACAGCTTTGCCCATTTATAGCCATTACATATCCCTCAGGGCACGAACAGGTGAAGGAGCCAGGTGTGTTTTTGCATTCAGCCTCACCTTGACAGGCTTGCAGGCCTGTCACAGCAGCCAAAGCACACTCATCTATATCTGTAAGATCCATAAAAAAACATACATAGGAAACACATACATTACGATTAGACTACAGAGTCTCCATATAAAAATTTTTGCAAACTTTCTTCACACATCCTTCTTGCCAGAAACACACACATACACACACAATTGGACAGACACACACAGACACACAGAAAGAGGCTGACGAACCCTGACACCCTTCAGAACCCATCAGGTAACCACGGAGACAGGTACATGAGAAAGAGCCGTGGGTATTAGTGCAGCTGGCATGGAGACCACATGGTCCTGGTCCTTCTCCTTCACACTCATTAACATCTGTCCGGGAGAGATAATACACTTAATCTAACTCAGACACCTGCAAACAGACACTGCTGTCAAGTTGCCAAAAATATATCAATAATATATTGCACAGTACTGAAATATTAAATGCGTAATTTTTATAAATAAATTATACTGTAGTTAAGTCATCTGGCAGCCTGCATCCTGTCTCTCACGCAGCTGCTTTTAAAACTTAGTGTTGCATGTTTGCATTTTAATCACCCTGACACGGAGTAGATATTTTGAGTTCCAGCAAAGAATAAACAAGCTAGATATAATGAGTCATTTGCCTTTTTACACTGTCTTTGGAAGAAATACGTAAAGCATTTTATGCTGCGGTCCATTCTTGTAAATAATGTAAAATGCAATGGTGAGCTCACATGGCTTTCTTTGGACATTTCACAAAACTCTCACACTGAAGGCAATAATTTTTTTATTGGTGTTCCAACTCCTGCAGTTTTGATTACTTTTCACCTTTACACTCTGCTGCTCCTTCCAGGATGAAGCCCTTAGGGCAAGTGCAGTTATCACCATCCTTTACCATGATGGATGGACAGCTGCAGATATTGCTGCTCTTCTGCATCAGCTGGTTTCCTGGACACTGAGGAACTAGGCTAGAGCTTGGGGGAGCTGTGGCTGTCAAAGGAACCAATGCTATTGTGAGCAAAAGGAGTCAGCAATTTTAAGGCAAATTAAGTAGAAGCAAAACACAAAACTATAAGACAAAGCACAACAGCTAAACCAAAAACACAAGAAAAATACATTTCACAGAAGATGACAAAACAAAGCAACAAAACAAAAAAGACAACAACTGATGAAACACAACAGCAACAAGAGCAGTCTAAGATTGCATACCGCCACCAAGGCTGAACAGTCCTTGACTTTCTATGTTTTTTTAAAGTAAAATATTTCTACACTCACAGCCACTTTATTAGGTACATCCAACTAGTATTGTTTTGGACCCCATTTTGCCTTCAGAACTGCTTTAATTCTACATAGCAGAGATTCAACATGGTGCTGGAAACATCCCTCAGCTATATATTGCACAGATTCTACTATTACTGTTACCTTCCTATTAGCTCGAAGCAGTCTGGCCGTCCTCCTCTGACCTCAGGCATCAACAAGGCATTTTTGCAGAGAGAACTGCCACTCACTGGATACTTTCTCATTTTCAGACCATTCTCTGTAAATCCTAGTGAAGGTGTGCTGGAAAATCCCAGTGGATCTGCAGAAAATCCTCCGACCAGCCTGTCTGGCTTCAACACTCTTGCCACGTTCAAAGTCACTTAAATCACCTTTCTTCCCCATTCCAATGCTAGAGTTGGATTTGAGGTTATCTTGACCATGTCTACATGTCTAAATGTACTGAGTTGCTGTCATATGATTGGCTGATTAGAGTTAAGGCTGTTAAGGAGCAGTTGAAGTGATGTACCTAATAAAGAGACAGGTGAGTGTATGACTGATATGAAAACATGCCCTTAAAACTTGGAACTTCAGTAATATTATTAGTTCAAGATTTATTCAAAGAAAAACAAAAGCAAATCTGATGATGATAAAATCACTAAATGGTGGTCTACTTATGTACATATTTTTAATATTAACAGCCACAATCTCTGTAAAATCAAAGCCAACTTTTAAAACTTTGTAGGCCCAAACAGCTAAGCCACATGAATTAGTGACTCAAAACACTAACATATCCTTAATTTAATGCTTTCATATTGTTTTTTTAATTTTAGCATTTGTACCACTGGATATTTAAGTGAAAAAAACAATGCTTAATTGTAAAAGTGTATTCCATGGCTGCTTTTCCATCTTTTGGAAAGCCACCATTGTACTATAAATCTTGGGACAAGGTGGGACACAAAGTATCCACTTGATGTCTCCTTCTAATCCTTCCTGGAAAAGGAGTACACATTTGTGGAGCACATTTAAAAGAACCTTGGAAATGGGACAGCCTTCATCTCCATGCTGTGACATAATCAGACTGCACCAATCCAGCCTAAGAATTGGGACATGGTCTTGAAAAATCCTTCAAGAAATTCCTGGATCCAGACAGACTTCAAAATGTAATCACTTTAACCTTGGGCCAAGCCCCACCTCTGATAAAATCTTCATGCAAATCTGTCTGTTTGTACAATCCAGTTAAGACACACACAAACAGACAAACAAGACCATCCACATAACCTCCTTGTCAGAGGTCAAAAGAAAAAAATGCATTTCATAAAGTACAAAAACAAAACATTTCACAGAACAGCATCTTTGTTGTGCTTAATGAAATGATGAATTTTGTTAATGCTGTTGTGTTTTCCTTTATTTTTGTTTTTGTTTTAATACTGGTGTGCTTTGCACCACAGAGGCCAACATATAAGAGAGAACACAATAAAAGTTTAAAGAAAAAAGCTCACATGTGGTAGGTGCGTGGCTTGGTGTCGGTTCACTGAAATTTCTGACTGCATTTTCAATCACCTGGTTTTTACAGGACAAAAGAAAAACAGATTTATTCATGTCTCATCATGCCTAACACACAGACTAACATGAACTGAACTGAAGGTTTCCTTAGACACTTGCCTGGCTGTCAGTGAACTCCGTTTCGGTGCGTTTCAGGACTTCATTTTCATTTTCCTCGGGGCTGCTCAGAGGTTCAGCCACCGATATCAGCAGCAGGCCTGACAGGAGAGTCCGGAGGAGAGCCATCATCTGAATCTGTGTGGAGAGGAAGGGAAGATGTGATTACTCAGCCATCAACTCACCAAAGTTTAATAATGGATAACATCACTGAGAGCACTTTATAGTTACAGTAAAGGTGCTTACTTTTATATGAAAATGACAGACATACAGACACACAGTACATGTCTGGCATGTCTGTGCAGGCAAAACAGCATAAGGTGGTAAAACACTGTTATTAAGTTAACCCCCAGGGAGGAGTATCTGCACTGAACAAAGGAGACTCGCAGCAACTGCAGTTTCAGCTACAGACTATGTGGAATTTTGTCTAATATCTGTAAATCTATAAGATTTCCCTGCAATCTGTATCCTGTGACACTTCAAAAGGAACAGCTAATAGGAGATGAATAAAAAAGAAAAAGAAAACCTGCGGGTCTGTTTTTATGCGTTAGTCCAAAGCAAGAGCTGCGTCGCTGTAATCTACATACCTGGGTTTCTCCTTTCACGTAGCAAGCTGGAGAGACTGAGACTTTCAGATGTCACAACGCCGATCTTCGATCTTCTCCAGGTTAGCGCTCATACAGGCAAGTATGGTGGGCTGTACAACCTCGCAGTGACTCCACATCCTGTCCCGGAATTCTGTACTTCCCATACCACAAATCCCAAAACAAAAGGGGGAGCAAAGAGCTTCTGCTTCTGGGTGCTCCTGCTTTGAACTCTGGCATGAAGGTCATAAACAGGGGCGTTTTAGGGATTTCTAGATGGGGTGGGAACAAGAACAAGGGGGGACACAATAAATCATGACATTTGACCAGAAATAAAACTGGAATTTTATTTATTATTTATTTACTTTTATAATTTTCAGGGTCATGCGCAGCCCTGTGTCCAATTACAGATTTATTACGTGAAGATTTGTGCTGCATGAGAGTTTAAACAAAATTTTTGTGTAGGATAATTGTTTTGTCAAGCGGAAAAAAAGTTTTGTGACTTTTTACTTAAGTAAAAGTTGCAGTCCTACTTAAGCAGCTTAATTGTGCACAAAAAAAAATCGAAGTATATTTAAACGTAAATGTAAATCAAAGTATATTTAAATGTAAATGTAAATGTAAATGCACAAATGTATAAATAGATGCAGAAAATCTGTGCACCACTATTAAAATACCAGGTTTTATCATGTGAAAAAAATGAGTCCGTGATAAATCATTTCAAAATTTTTAACACCTTTCATCTGACCTATAAAAAAAATTAGGGCTGTTAAAATTAAAGCTTTACTCCAGATTAAATAATTTGCATGATTAATTTGATTACAAATTTTAATGCAAGTAATGCATGCACAGCTCACAGTGACTTAAACTCCCACAATTCCATTCACTGGCATTGTTTGGTACTCCAACACTATCTGGCGGCAGAATCAGCTCAGTCAAGATGGATCATACTGGCCTATTGTTTGGAAGTTTGAGTACAAAAAACCTACAAAAAAACAAAAAAAAACAAAGACAGAACAATTGCCCGACATAAAGTAGTTTGCACACTCTACAGGAAGGAGTTTTAGTTTCAGTGAAGTAGTCCCAGCTTAAAGTAGCACATCAACGCGAAGTATACATTAGCTGGAGATTCTCAGTTGCAGGTAACACTGTATATAAGAAGAGGTCAGCTCTACTCCAATAATGGACACAAGTTAGTCTGTCTCAGAAGATGGCAAAAAGATGATCAAGAGGGCCACATTAACAAGGATATTTGTTTGATTTTTTTTTTTTTAAATGAAAAAAATGGTTGATAAATAAGGTGTGGTTGGTATTTTTTCCTTTTTTCCTTTTAATTTGCAATCTGAACACCATATCTGTTATTTTAATAAAACACGTTACGTGTATACCTTCTTTCATGACTTTTTTAGCCCCCACAAAATGAAGTACAATGAATAATTAATGGGTATTAATTGTGATTCATCTAAATCAAGCCACAGGTTCCTGTGATTAATCTGAATAAAAAATTTTAATGATCTGACAACCCTAAAAATGATTTTAAAGAAGTACAATAAGCTGGTTGCATGAGTGTGCACACCTTAAAACTAAGCTTTGCTGAAACACCTTTTGCTTTAATTCCAGCAATTAGTCTTTTGGTTACACACCTACCATCAATTAAGCAACGCTGGTGAACCCCAAAAAAGGTTCAACTGCCCTAGTAAGATTTTCTTGGCAATTACATGGCAAAAGCCATGGTACACGCAGAACTGACAAAGCATCAAAAAGATCTTTTTGGTTAAAGGTATCAGTCAGGAGAAGTATACAGAAAAATTCCCACAGAATTAAATATACCATGGAACAGAGTGAACACAATCATCAAGAAGCGAATAAAATATGGAACCACAGTGATGTTACCAAGATCTGGATGTCCCTCCAAAATTGATGAAAAGCTGCAGGAATTGCTTGCAAGTACTGTTTTTGTTGTACTTACGTCAGCCATATTCATCATATGTCTGGACTATGAGGCAGGGCTGCAAGACAGAAGCCTTTTCTTACAACTTAAAGAAGTTTAAGTACATTCTGACTATTCATTATTAAAACTGATAAACAACCTGTGATGATTTAAGAAAAATAACATCTCATTTTTTCCACATTCACTGAGTCTCAAGCCATTATAAAGAAAAGCTTAAGGAAAGAAAACTGTTAGCTCAGGCCTTTGGGCTTGAACTTTCAGTAGTGAATCTATAAAAGTACAAAAAAGTACTGGCAAACTCATTACCCAGACTTAGCCACATAATTAAGAAATGTAAATTTTATTGTGATTCACAGAAAATGTACCACATCCTTTACTTCTTCTTCTTCTAACTGTGGACCCACTTGAAAAAAAGTCATTCTCTGATCTTTAATTCCATTGTTCATTTTTTTGATACAACAGAAGATGGGAGGTCAAAGTTAAGGACAATTCATACAATCTGAAAATTCTCATGTCAAAATAGAATCAAACTGATAAAAGTCAATGAGTCATTAGTTGTTTTCCTATAGAAATTATCTATTTTAAATTGTAGTAGTTTCTGTCTGTTCTTATTGTTCTCCATCCATCCACCCAATATATATATATATATATATTGGGTATATATATATATATGTGTATATACACAGTGGGTACGGAAAGTATTCAGACCCCTTTAAATTTTTCACTCTTTGTGTCATTGCAGCCTTTTGCCAAAATCAAAAAAGTTCATTTTATTTCTCATTAATGTACACTCAGCACCCCATCTTGACAGAAAAAAACAGAAATGTAGAAATTTTTGCACATTTATTAAAAAAGAAAAACTAAAATATCACATGGTCATAAGTATTCAGACCCTTTGCAGTGACACTCATATTTAACGCACATGCTGTCCATTTCTTCTGATACTCCTTGAGATGGTTCTGCTCCTTCATTGGAGTCCAGCTGTGTTTAATTAAACTGATTGGACTTGATTAGGAAAGGCACACACCTGTCTATATAAGACCTTACAGCTCACAGTGCATGTCAGAGCAAATGAGAATCATGAGGTCGAAGGAACTGCCCAAGGAGCTCAGAGACAGAATTGTGGC
>VUQH01071076.1:0-18224 GCA_015106775.1 Etroplus canarensis | reverse complement strand
AGTCGGTCACAGCGGGTGAGGAGCATGTGTATTACCTGTTGTAATGAACCTGTAACTTAGGTAAGAACCTTTGTATTTTCTTTAAAATACAGCTTTCTTTTTGCTGGTGGTCCGTGACCCTTCTGCTGTCCCATTGTTTGTTCGTTCCTTCCCGAAAAAGCTCTTAAGTGAAGTCAAGTGCGGTTAGTGAGGCGAGGGCGGAAATAGTTGTTTTTCAAAATAAGATCCGGAAGAAGAAAGAATAACATTTTAACCACGGCATTTTTTCTTTGCGGCCCGGTTCCAAATGGTACATGGATCGGTACCCGTCCGCGGAGCGGGGGTTGGGGACCCCTGATCTACACTACATCACAGTACTGTGTGAAATGTTCATCAGTCCCAGAAAGTACACCACAGTTCTGTGCATCACAAAATATCCCTGCATAACGTTCATCATTCACAGAAACAAAAGCACAGTTCACTATCCTCAGTTCTGGTTGCTCTACTGGTTGTCATCAGGGCCACAGAGGCTTTCGGGAGCGTTTGCAGAAGAGGCAGAAGTGTTAAGGAAAGGCGTGATGTCCGCACGACAACGCAGACAAGTTGCCGAAGGTGTCAGGAAGTTCATTTCCGCGTCCAAATTTTGGTCGAGTCTAAAATTTTGACCTGGACCTTCCCGAAGGCGCAGAAACGCCGGGAAGTGTTCAGGAATGATAAAGACAGTGAAAGGAAGCTTTCAAGGATATGTGGAGAGGTTGCGGATTTACTAAATTCGCATTCCGCGTCTTGTCCACGCCCTACTGGACGCCAGGTTTTAGAGGCTACATGAAGAATCACATGTAAAAGATGCTCAGCTGTTGTCATCTTTAGAAGGGACCAGACTCAGAACCCTGGGGACTAAGAGATGTCTAATATTTTTGTAATGTAAAAGGATTTTAACCCAAACTATTACCTTTTGCTAATCCTAAATAAGAAGTTTATAAGCCTAAACCTACTGTAACCAAAAAACAAGTGAAAAATTCTGACCAAAAGTCATACGTGTCAGCACCACACCGAGTCCTAATGCAGACTTTGTCCTCTTAAGCGTAAACACTTACACTCACATAGCTCTTTTAATTTATGAACAAATAACTGATATATTTCTCCTGCTTTTCCATCACTACAATTCTTTTTTACAAAACAGTCAAAGACTATCAGAATCAGAATACTTTAATATATATGTATATATATATATATATATATATATATATACATATATATATGAAAGCACTACAGTTAAGAAAAGATTTAAAAAATTCTGTATTGAGAGAGTCAAGAAGTATGTACACAACAAGGCAGTAGGTAAAAGTCCAGTTATTAAGGGGAGGAAACTTGCTAAAACTTGCTAATACTTTATCTCAGTGTTTCTCACTAAAACAACTCATAACTTGCACTGATAAATACACTGCAGTAAGTTTGTTCTCTCACGGTCACCCCACCTGTATATGACAAATTGTTCCCTCGAGTGTCTTATATGAGAACTAACCTGGCTGGTGTAGACATATGCTGGGAGAATTATGGGCTTTCACCTCATGAAAAGTCCAAAATAGATTGAGATCCAGTGTATAGATCATGCTCTGATTTAGTATGTCTCCTGAAATGGCCACAAAAATTGACTTGTCTCTTGAAGCATAACAGCAGATAATTCAAACTCTCAGAATATAGATAACTACTTAACACGGACATTCAGTGAGTTATCCTTACTGTAACCCATTCCTTTATAAAATCTAACATTTAACTAAACACTAATTTTAAAAGGAAATGGTCAGCATTTTAGTAAATACAATTTATAACCACCTTTCTGAAAAAGCTGGAATATTCCCCGAAATATAATAAAAACAAAAATCTGTAATATGTTTACTCACACAAACGTTCATTAAACTGACAAAAGTACAATGAAAAGATTTTTCAGTAGTTTTACCTACCAACTGAATTGTATTTTCTAAATATACACAAATGTATTATTTATATAAATTTGTGTATTTATACATTTATTATTATTATTATTATTATTATTAATTGCTGCAGTTTTGCAAATGGAAGTTTTGTCCATTTTTGCTTGAACAAAAACTTCATCTGCTCAATAGTCTATGGTTCGTTGTCTGAATGTGGTCTGGCATTGTCCTTCTGAGATAAGCAGGGATGTCCTGGGAAGAGATGTCGCCTTGAGACGTGGTGGCATATGTCTCGCTAAAATCCTAATATATGCCTCAGTCAGTGATACTTTCTCACCCATGCTGTGGGTGCTTATCCACCCCCCTACATAACAAATGCTAGCTTTTAAACCTTTTTGCTGATAACAATCTAGACGATTATTTTCATCTTTGGCATGGAGAACTTGACACCCATGTTTTTGTTTTTGTTCTCTTTTTTAACAAGCTAAAAGGTGGACTAATCTGACCACAGCACACAGTTCCATAGTCTTTTGGTCCATCTGAAATGGGCTCAAGACCAGAGAACTCTACGGCATTTCCGTAGAGTTGATGTATGGCCTCCTCCTTGCATAATACAGTTTCAAGTTGTATTTCTGAATGCATTGATAGACTGTGTTAGGTGACAATGGTTGTCCAAAGCACTCCCAAGCCCGGGTGGCTATATTTCTTAGGTAGTGTCGCCGATGGGCTCAAAGATCACACACATTCAATAGTGGGTTCCAACTTTTGCCCTTCACCACTGAGGTATCAACGAATTCTCTGAATTTTTTCATAATATTATGCAGTGTAGATGTTTAAAGAAATAAATTCTCCCCAATCGTGCATTGAGAAATGCTCCTTTTGAACTAACAACTGTCTCACAAATTTTGGCATAAAGGGGTGAGTCTATGTGTGCTTGCAAAGACTGAACCTTTGATGGATGCTACTTTTATACCCAAGAATTCTTCCAAACTGGTGTTACTTGAAAATTTTGTGCACTTTTCAAACTTAATTTGACTCCGTCCCAATTTTTCTTGAGTGTGTCGGAGCCATCAGATTTTAAATATGTGTATATTTATAAAACATAATTAAGTTGGTGAGTAAAACTACTGTACTTTTGTCAGTTAAATAAAGGTTCACGTGAATTAACATAACACACAACGACATTAACACATATTTTTTGTAAGTTGCATTTTGGAAAATATCCCAACTTTTCTGGAAATGCGGTTTGCACTGGTGCCCTCTACATATTTACATGTCTAGGCTGATACTTTTCTCACGCTAAATAAGAATATAGAGTAGGTGTGATTAGCTTTGAAAAGCATCAAGATTAGTAAGGAGAGGTAACAAACCTGCCTTTGTCCAAATTTAAAATGATAAATATAATGATACACCAATAGATACATTTTTGAGCATTAGTTAGTTTAGCAAATAGAAATTTGCTAAGCTTGTTATAAGAATATCGACATTCTGGAAAATATGATTAGGCTATTAGCTTCCTTGAGGGAGAAAATTGGGCATCCTGGCAAGCTAGAGAATAATGCTGCATTATCTGTGGAATTCAAACTATTCTCAAGTATAAAGTTGAAACCCAAAAGGTGAACAGCTTAGCATACCATTAGGGCTGAAAGCAAGATAAACAAGACAGGAAAGCTTCAACCAATATAACTGTATTTGCTCTTAAACTTTGGAGATACCCATTAACTATGTTAATTTCCTCCTCACCGTAGCTTTGTTTTTGAGCCGACAAAAGTAAAGTACCAAGTTTTCCTGTCTGACCCAAAAAATGTATTTCCCAGGATGTCAGACTACTCCTTTATTTATGACCTATGACCCATTTTGTTACACTGTTTTTAACATATTGTATGAGATGAAATAGGGTCTCTTGTATCCTTAGAGTATCAGGTTGATGACAGATGATAAGAGGAGAACACTGTTGCCTCAAGCACCAGACCCACTGACAGACACTAATGACATGGGACGATGTACAAGAGACAGTGAAAAAGGGTTAGAGGGAGTAGTAGACAGAGATAGAGAGACAGGGGAGGTGAAATAGTGAATGACAGAAAGGGAAGACAGAGGAGGAGGAACAGTAGATTTCAGCAAACAAACAGGGATTTTCAGAGAGCAGTGAAGAAAACAGATTATCGTTGGAAAGACTGTTTGTGTGTTGGGGTGTGTACAACACACATGGATGAGTCATAGCTGGACTCATGTTGATTTCTAGCCACACATACACACTAAGTTTGTGCAGGATTTTAAGCTTTTCACATTCAAAACTGCACCTTTAAACATGAAGCAATTTTCTAATGTTAAAATTGATGTACTGTTCCTATACACTCCTCACCCCAGTAAGCTGTATTTGAAAAGAACCAAACCGCAAACATTCATCTATGTACATCTGTTTGTTTAGCTGATACGACAAGCGGAGAAGAGCATTCATGCACTACGGCTTAATACCAAACAAATCCCTATCTAGACATTAATCCCTATATTAAGACAAGCTTAGTTGATACGGAATGATACCTTGCTGGGTATGAGCATGTTGGGTACAATTCCAGTCTGACAAGAAAATTTTAATTTCAACAAGCAATTCCTTTGTGAGACTTCAGCAAAAAAAAAAAAAAAACAACTATATCCTGTACCTGGAGGTTAATATGTTCATTCTTTGTGGTAATCATGTTTATAAATATGGTGTATAGGATGCAGGACAGATAGTGCTCATTTGGACTGGTGATGCAGTAATGGGGAAAAGCAGTTCATCGTGTCAGTGTGGTGATGCATTCATACGTGTCAGCCATGCTGATGATCTTAATCCTTAATCTCCTGACAAATGAAAAAGAAGCCAATCTCATTAGTAGGTGCAACTGTCGTTATGGCAACAGGAAATGACTGACAAGTTGGTATAAGTAAGAGTTGGAGATGAAGTGAAGGTAATTAGGGACCATGCTCTTAACACTTACATACTTACACTAGCTTGGATTTTGTTCCTGCTCAGTTCTTCACCCAGTGTATTTGGGTTTTTCCCACATTTCCTACTTCCTGTTTGCCTCTCTCAGTATCACTTTCATTCTGTCTCACGTCTTTTCCCCACACACACAGTCCTACATACAAATGCTCTTCAAACTCCACAGTGGTGGGCTGTATTACTCTGTGAATCACCGCCGCATCCTGCTGCTTCTGTAGCAACACTTGTGTCCCACACAGTTTGATTCACACACAGCTACAGGCCTAATAGCCCCCGTAACCCTCTCTACTGTCACCTCTGAGCTCTCACAATCCTCACACCTCTACACCAAACTGTGAGATCCAAATTTACAAAACCAATAAGTATCATTGCTAAAGGGCAAATGCTGGATTTAAAAGGATAGTTTCACATTTTGGGAAACACACATGTTCATGTTCTTGCTGAGACCAAGATGATGCATGTATGCTAAATATGAGCTCAGTTTAGCATAAAGACTGAAAGACACTGAAACCGCTTCCAACACGACCTAGACCCTAATCTGATTGAGCATTCAAAGGATGTACCAAAACAAGCCCCATCCCATCCAGCAGTCCACAGGATGCCCCTCCAGAGCAAAGCTGTTTTGGCAGCATGAGGGAGACACATGTTATATTAGGCAGGTGGCCTTAATGTAATCTGTAATCTGTAATACACTTGCCAGACATTTTCTTAGGTACACCAGTCAACTGCTCACTAATGCAAATATTCAATCAGCAAATCAAATGGCAGCAACTCAGTGCATTTAAACATATTGACATGGTCAGGATGAACTGCTGAAGTTCAAACTAAGCATCAGAATGGAGACGAAAGATTCAAGTGAATCTGAACGGGACAAGGTTGTTGATGCCAGACGGGTTGGTCTGAGCATTTCAGAAACTGTTGATCTACTGAGATTTTCCAACACAACCATCTCTAGGGTTTATAGAGAATGATCTGAAAAAGAGGAAATATCCAGTAAGCTTGAAGCAGATGGGCTACAGCAGCAGACCACACCGTGTGACACACTGGGTCAGCTAAGAACAGGAAATTGAGGCTACAATTTGTTTGGCCTCACTGAAACTGGAAAACAGCAGATTTGAAAAAAGTGGTAGCAATTTTCTCCTCTCACCCTTAGCAAAAGACAGAGCACACTTCCAAAAAAAAGCTATCCCTTTAACATTAAAATTGGAAAAAAACCCCACAAACATACACAAACAAACAGAAGTATTTATGCAGCTTTCTTGGATCACATCGCCTGCATCTTCTCTATCTTCTTTCAGCTGCTCCTGTTAGGGTCACCACAGCGGATCATATAGTACCGTATGAATCCACATTTGGATTTGGCAAAGATTTTACACTGGAGCCCCTTCCCGATGCAACCCTTCCCATTTACTCGAGCCTGGGACCGGCACTAGGAGCACATCTGCGTGTGGCCCCTGTGGCTGGGTTCCCTTGTGGCTGGGTTATCACATCACCTGCATCTATTTTATATTATTGTAACATTACACTGCACTGCTCCATTCAGTATCCCCACACTGTAAGAAATCTTATAACATCTGTAATAATGTAAACATAAATTGTGCCAGTGCTGCTACCAGCGAGTACAAACCTATAAAGTATCAGCAGATAGCCAAACTGCAGTCATAAACTATGACTGTGGAACAGGAAAGACATTTAGGAGGACAACACAAACCCTAACAGGTACAAGGAAAGGGTAGGAGAAAGATAAAGTGGCAGCAGAGTAAGTTTGCACAAAGCAAATATCTGCTATGCAGATCAGAGAAAACATTGTGACTTTAGCTGCATTGATTCAAATATTACATAAAGAATTATATAAGTAACCTGCTACACCCTTAGTCATGTTTAAAATCAGTTTGTTGTTCTGAAAATCACATTTCTTATTAAAATAGCTTCATAAATATATCCAACTTGAACTATCAGAAAAATGAGACTAATTAATGCTGATATAACGCCATGAACAGTGTGCTAAAGTGTGGCTAGCACAAAATAGGGCTATAAATTACAGTGCAGGCCAACAAGCCTCACAGAAAGATTTCCATCAGGTGGAGACACTTTACTCGGTGTTGCCTTGGGAACTGGCTTGATCAAATTTCAACTTCAGTCTTCCTGATTTAGTGATTCAATGATGATTCACAATTTATTAATAATGGCATCAGTACTCTGCTGTATGAACATAAAATAAAAAAACCAAACACTTAAAAATAGATTTTACATCATGTTTACAGATTTGATTCTATTTGAGATTTTATGCTGCATTGTTTGTTGATGAGTCATGTCTTCCTGTTGTATGATTCATATTTGCTTTAATAAGTAATTTAGCAATACCAATTGTTTAAAATGAGGTTCTACACATATAGGGGAAACATCATTATATCTGCATCAGTTTTACAAGGGTGTAGAGGCAAGTAAGTGGGGAAGATCACATTCAAGAAGTGAAGAATAAATGTCAGTAATGCACCCACAATCCAATGGCTTACTGCACAAAGCAACCTGGAAGACACAACTGATGTCTGAAACATACTGAGTTGCAACTAAAAAGGGTGTGCTTAAGGAAGCGTACAGCCTTTCTCACTAACTGGGTATTTCTACACCAGAATCTCAGGGGAAAACCTTTTGTGTATCGAAAGCTGTTTGTACAAACATTACGAATTACTCTTCCAAGAAGCTGCTGTGTTCCCACTCTGAAACTCTTGTGCCTTGTTGATTTTAATTTTTGAAGTCACACTTCTTTCATCCATCACTATGGCATCTTCAGGGCAGTCATATTAAAAAGGAAGTCGATTTCCACCTCTGCAATAATAGCTTTTGTGCCTCCAGGGTAAATCAGCAATGACATACGGTGAACATGTTAGCAGAATAACCCTCTCTTGCAGGAATTATTTTTCATACACAGCTAAGCAGTAGACCTCTTTAGAGGCAACATCACATTTATGATCTGATCTGAATCAGAGATGATCTGGGTAGATGGTGGGCATACCATCAGATGGTGTTTTCTTACCATAAATAACTGCTCTGAGTATTTAAACATGACCATAAAATATGAATATAAAAATAATGCTATAGTCACTATGAATAGGTGTTGTACTGCAAAACTGGATGTTTGAACATAGTGAAAACACAAAACACAGTGTTAGGGACTCTAATATTAGCTCTGGTTCTGGTATCCACCAGCTCCCAAGGAGAATACAGTATATGGACAAAGGCATTGGATTAGACATGTTAATCATTGAAATCAGGTCTTCAGTTCAGTTCAATTGCCACAGCATAAAATCAAGCACCTAGACATCAGACTGTCTTTATAAACATTTATTTAAAATACCTCATTCTAAAGAGCTCACTGAGTGATACTGTAATAGGATGCCACTATTACAACAAGTCAGTTTATGAAATTTCTACCCTCCTAAATATTTCATGATCAACTGTAAGTGGTAAGTGGCAGACCAAAGCTACAGAGCGGAGTCTGCCAAGTATTGAGGCATACGGTGCGTAAAATTCACCAACAGTCTGCTGATTCAATAACTGCAGAGTTTCAAATCCTCTTCTGGCATTAACATCGGCACAAAAACTGTGTACATGGAGCTTCACTGAATAGCTTTCCATGGCCGAGCAGTTGCAAGCCTTACATCATCAAGTATGCAAGCCGAACATCAGATGGAGTGGTGCAAAGCATGTCACCACTGGACTCTGGAGCAGCAGAAACATGTTTTATGGAGTCATGAATAATGCGACTCTATGTGGCAGTCTGATGGACAAGCCTGGTTTTGGCAAATGCCAGGAGAACATTACCTGCCTGACTTCTCTGTGCCATGGTAAAGTTTGAAACGGAGTAATAATGGTATGTTTTTTTTCTGGGGTTGGCCTGGGCCCCTTACTTCAAGTGAAGGGAAATCTTAATGTTTCAATTTAACAAAAACATTTTGGACGACTTTATGCTTCCAACTTTATGGGAACAGTTTGTAAAAGGCCCTTTTCTTTTCCAGCATAATTATGCCCTACTGCACAAAACAAGATCCATAAAGGCATGGTTGGATGACTTTGGTTTGGAATAACTTGACTGGCCCACACAGAGCCCTGACGTCAACCCTACCAAACACCTTTGGGATAAACTCCAATGGAGACAGCAAGCACGGCTCTCTCGGCTAACATCAGTGTTCGACCTCACAAATGCTCTTCTGAATGAATGGGCAAAAATGCCTACGGAAACATTCCAAAAATCTTGTAGAAAGCTGCAAAGAGGGGATCAACTACACATTATTGCCTATGGATTTAGAATGGGATATCATAAAAGCTCCTTTAGGTGTAATGCGTAGGTCACCCAGTACTTTTCTCCATATAGTGTATCTGGCTCCTTGGCCTGTGATTCCCCAAAACACAAAACTAAAAACACATCTGATTAGAGCAGTGACAGTGAACTGTGTTTTCTATGACCATCTCACCTCTAGTCATTTCAGTCTTACCAATTAATGAGGTTTAAAAACTGGATTAATTCCCCAAACTCCCATATTCTCTTGTTATTAACCATCCTCCTGGAAATTTAGGATAAAATTTTTGTTTTGTGTTGTGTATCATTAATTAAAAGTCAAGTAATGTACATTGTGAGCCTTGCAAAATTCATTGGCTTTCTAAATATGCCATCAGTGACACCACAGCCCAGAAGAACACAAATACAAGGAAGGTCATTTAATCTTATTTGTGCTCTGTAACTGTAAGCCTGAGTCTTCTATTTACCAAAAAATTTATGCTTCCTAAATGCACCAGTGTGACAGAACAGTGTTTGCTTTGACCATTAATCATTAAACTAGACACCAATGATGCATTTTGTTTAGAAAGAACAATGCATAAAATAAAGGCAGAGAATATTCTCAGGATTAGGAGGGAATTAAACGGCCAAGTAAGAGAAAATAGGGAGAAAAGTTGATTTATGGCCCTCATGTAATATTTATCATTGCAGCTGTGCCAGGTAGGAATAAAGGTTCTTGTTTATTCAAGAATGCAGAGAGAGAGCATAGAGAGAAAAGAAGAGATGAGTTAAAATAAAGTGCCTGAAGATAGTAATGTGAACAATTATGACTGAAAGTTACCAGCTTTTTAATAATGAGACAAGGCAGAGAAGGCAAATATTAATACCCAACAATGCACACAGACACATTACTTATTGTAGCATTTAACCTGTGATCTAACATACATTTAGTAGAGGAATTCAGCAAAACTCATCTTTATTTTTGAAGACAACAGAAAACAACAAGAGTAGCAATAACGAAACCAATTTATCAAGCATGCACTTTGTCAGAACAATGCAAGAAGTAACAGGTACCAAAGGGACTGCTGTTCAGGATCAAACTCAGCCAGTGTGTTCACATTACTTCTGGCTCATAAACAAACACCATTCAGACCTACAAGGAAGGAGCAGATACAGAGGTGAACTGCACTTCTGTACTGCTGCATTGCAGTGCAGTGACCCAGTCCTCATGTGTCACATCTCCGCTAACAGCAGAACAGCCAATTTAACTCCATGTACCCACTGAGCACTCTTCTAAATCAGTGTTTAATCACTAGAATGACAAGCTCAGCTAATTATTGCCCTCCCCCTCTTTCACCACTCCACCTCACCCACATTCTCTGCGCTCCCTTCCCCTGTCAACTCTTTCCATGGTGTGCTGCCTGCTCAAGTAGTCTACTCAGGCAATGACTGGCTATTTAAAGCTATACACTGTCATCTAGAGCTGTGTTAAACGAGTGTCCTCTTTTGGCCTGTTAATTATTACAATCATTCCATACAACTCAAAGATACAATTCACTGCCTATTTGTGTTTGAGCCATTTTAACAGCCTGTCTGTGCTGTGTGTGCTTGATGCTAGTAAAACATTCTGAAGGTTGACTGGATGCCTGGTAAGTTAATCTTTACAGAGAAATGGAATTGAAGTGCACTGAAATGTTAGTGTCAGCCTTGGAAGATTATTTATACATGTAATGCCATCTATTCAATAATAAAATGAAGTTCTTCTCTGATTTACAAATGCTTCTGATGTCTCCTTTCAACCAGCATAAACACACAAAGGCTATTACAACCACAAGAAATCCTGAGTCTATTTGATTTAAGAAATGAAGCCCTGAAAAATTATGTGTCTGGGAGCATACATCTGTTTGTTTGCTGGAACAATATAAAGCTGGAGCTTCAATTTTTACACTCCAAATACTTCCATTACAAAGAGCTTTATTTTATTTTTCAGGATGACATCTCAGACATTCAAGAGAGCACTTGTAGGCACTAAAATGTGCAATTAAACCTGGAACCAGAGGAGGGCACTAAAGGCAATGAAGACAGCCATGCAATGCTCGATACATGTGAGGTACTGCGTTAAAAAATAAAAGACGAAAAATAAAGAAAGTAAAACGGAACTCTCAAAATTCAGTGTTTAGACAAAAACTGATATCTGCATTTTTCTTCCAACTGAAATACAACTTTGGCAGAAAATCCTGACAGCATTTCCTTTTCTTTTCACTTAAGCTGGACAGACTGAAACTGTGTTAGACCTTAAAATAATTTTAACAGAAGTGTTGTGGGTCACTCAATCTGGTCTGGAGCCTGTGGTCAGCCAGTGGGATGAATAAAGTGCAGCCATGTGTGTACGGTCCAGTCGGATCCTGACAACACGGACAACAGTGCTCCCTATGGGCCCAGCAGAGAAGGTCATTTTCCAAGACTGCTCACAGATGGGAGGGTTAGGAAACTAGGAGTGCATTTTAATGGTTTAGAGGAATGTTACTTTCCTTGTCAGCATACTTTAATCATAGAAACTATGAAAAAAGAAGGGGGAGAGTTGTGGTGGACAGAAATAGGACTGTTTTGCTTTAGTAGCACACAGCCAGCAGTGCAATCTGCAGTCTTAAAGTATTAGGATTGTGATATGTTTTTCATTGTTTTTGGCTGCATTCCAATGTGCTGGATTTCATAAGAAACAATGGTTTTAAAGTGCTGACATTATGTTTTAATGGTGTTTGGTGGAGTTCACAACTATATTGAGTGCAAAGTAGATGTCAGTGCTGTTTTAAGGGGGTGCAGTAGAAATGAAAAGGGCTACTATTTTTTCACAGTTAATTGGTTGGGGATGTAGAAAACTTTAAAATAAAGCTGAAAGTCAGCATATTGCACCTACTTGACAAAACAAATACTTGTACACTGCACTGTATGTTATTAAAGTTTTTTTATAGGATCACAAACTGTCTGAGAGAACATATTGCTTTGCCATTTTATTCTCACAATCCAGCTTGTGGTTGCGACTGGCAATCCACTGAGCTGTGGCGCAACTCCATCAGCATATTTTGGTTAGCATCTGACAACCTGGCAGCCATGCAATGCAGCTGTGCAAAGCCATCACTACAAACGACACAGTCATAAAACACAGTCTCCAATAAAACACAGGGAATTGACAGGATTAGTTTAACTTCTGTGCACTCTGAAAAAAAATCTCACAATGAGAAAAGCAGGTGGTGCTGCAACATCACTGAAGCATTATATTTTTGCATTCAATGGATTAGCAATTTCTCCTCCCCAGTTTAGCTGAATATATGGTTAATTCAGCTAAACATAGTGGGCAGGATGTAACCCAGGCTTACTATATATTTAATTGCAATTAAAGATGAACGTTGGGTTTCCCTAAATGACAAAGAGAAGTCTGGATATGTGTTCCACATGTCTCCAGATGTCCTCGACTCCACCACTGCTTTCCTTCACCTGACCACAAATCTAATTGCAGATGTACAGCTGGCCAAAATCCAGAGCTGAACTAATGTGTACTGGCAGAGGAGCAGTGCCCCCCAGGCTTAATCCACCTACACTATGATATACTGTACTGCCCCAAAAATTAAGCGTTTACGATGGCTGAACATTAAAAGAGGTTAGCACAGGGATACTGGACTGGCTTCAATAGAGAGCACTCAGCTTGTGAAAACAGAATATATGTCAGAGTAAGGTATTAGCAGTCCTGGCAAAACCACAAGCATCAAAGAGAGCACTGGAAAGCGGAAGAGAAAGAGAGAAAATATATAGATAGATAGATAGATAAAGAGAGAGAGAGGCTGGATAGAAAAGAAAAAAGTGTATCAGGTGATGAAACCAAGAGCAAGCAGCATGCCTTCAGCCTCCTTTATGTAGAGTCATCACTAAAGAAGCTTGAGTTAAGCTTCAGGTTTCTAATCAGCTGTCTTTGACTCAGCAAAGTAACTGAATGGAAGCATGGTGCTCCATCGCAGCATGAGGTTTTGTTTCCTGATGAAACTGTGCTGACAAGTAGCTCAAATTATGTGATTTTGTTTGTGCAATGCATGGCTGCTTGTTACGGTGGTATTTTGCCTAATGGCTACGTTTCAAGACATCTCTGGATGCATAATGAAAACAAAAGAAGATATGTGATGCTTTCAGTTGGGTTTCTGCCATTCAGGCCACAAAAAATAAAGTCTCTGTGAATTATACAGGGGGATGTGTGACTGCAGACACCATTCATCATCAGTAGCATGCTGAGATGTTTGATAAAACAGCAGAATCCATATCTGATGCAGAATTCTTAAAGTGCAGGCCTTCAGTCTGTGTGTTTAATCATCCAACTAGAGATTAATGTTGGATTATACGTCTTCATTTTGATACTAAAATGAAGATCAATTCATACATCTCCCTCAGCCCTGCTACATAGAAAAACACACAAGCCTATGTAAACATACATGCACACGCATACACAGACACATGTGCAGCAGCTGTTGCAGCCTCGGCTAATGGGGCAGAGCTTGATGCATCTGCATCTCCTGTGTTTCATCAAGGACAGATAAAAAAAAATCCTCCAACAGTTTGTCTTCCCCTCCCCTTTCCTGTTCACCCAGCCTTACTCTTGCTTTTGCACACACACTCTCTCTCTTTACATCTTTTCTCTGACTCCTCCTCCTCCTGCCTGTCCTTGCAGTCGCCACCTTCTTCTCAACAACCCACATATAAGACTCATGTTTCAACTGCAGCTTATTTTGTTTCCTATTGACAGTTTCAAACAAACACAACAGGTAGTGAAAAAGCAAAGAGCAAAACTGTGTGAGCATATAGGCAGCCAACTGTTACAAGTCTGCACAATATAGTAGTGTACAAGATGAAATTAAAAGGGACTTGTGGAACAAGAAAAGCATTTGAAAGTTTGAAGAGTTTTGGCTAGATGACGCACTGTAAATTGTGGGTTGAAAGCTGAGTATTCTCCTAAACTCACAGAAAACACCTTCCAATCTCAATCCATCTTGAACCGAAGAAAATTTAACCATAGTTTAGTACTGCACTTTGATAAGGGACTTGTGAGAGACAGATTAACAAGAAAAAATCAGTATAATTAAAGGTGACGTTAGTGTTTTAAGGGTCAGCTGTTTAGTTTGGTTGGCTAGTACATTTTGTTTTTCATTTGCCAAAACTTGCATCATTAAATAAGCTGCCCAGCTCTGTTGGGGTTGGCTGTGCTCATAAGCATGATTAATCACAGTTAAGGCAATGAGACTGTATTGCTTTACTTAGCAGAAGTCTATGCATTGCTCTGTCATTCCTGGCCTAAATATCATGCGAGCCATTTAAAAACAAAAGAAGAAGAAAAAGTACAAAAAGAAACACGACGGTGACAGCCAAAATTCCAGTCTTCAAGCTTCAAAAGAGTAGTCCACAAACCGATATTATAAACGGTTCAGGCTCACTGCGGTGGTATAAGGGCGTGTGGGCATACTTTGAGCGCCTTAGTACAAACAAAGCATCATTTAAACATCACAGCCTATCTACGTATTGTTGCTGATCATGTTCATCCCTTTATGACCACAGTCTTAATCTTCTGATGGCTGCTTCCAGCAGGAAAACACACAATATCACAAAGCTCAAATCATTTCAAACTGTTGAACATGACAGTGAGTTCACTGTAGTCCAAGCCTCCGCAGTCACCAGATCTCAATCCAATAGAGCACCTTTGGGATGTGATGGAATGGGAGATTCACATCATAGACATACAGCTCACAAATCTGCAGCAACTGCATGATGCTAGCATCTGAGGAATGTTTCCGGCACCTTGTTGAATCTATGCCGTGAAGAATTAACTCATAAGAACCCATGGTGACATGCATGTAACAAACACTTTACATGTTTTACAGCTGTGTGGGCCTCTTGGTCTGTTGTAAATATCCCCCATAACGTTCCTGCAAGGAAAAAATGGGTCTATGTTCTTATGGGTTAAGGCAGTTATGAAGACAAAAGGGGAACCAACAAGTTACTAGCAAAGTGTACCTAATGAAGTGGCTGGTGAGTTTATTTCACAGAAAGTAATCAGGGATAAAGGTTGAAATGTGGTAAAATATGCACTTAAATGAATTCCAACAATCCACCCTAGGTAAACATTTGAAAAAGGAGTATCTGTGTTGAGGGTTTCACTTGCTAATATGAAAGCAGCAGCTTTATCAGAGCATGCAACTCCTGTAGTCATTAAACACAGGAGGGAGAGCCAACTGCTGCTCCAGCTGTGACTCATAATCTCCTGAAACCAGTCACTCAAACAACGATGGTTTCTCTGAGAAACATGAGCCACTTGTAAAAACAGCCATGGATGGTGGAGTGGCACCCACAAATGAGAAAACAATAGAGGGTGAGTGAGTCTTACTTGATTTATTTTCATGCTGATGAGCACGTGCAGAATAAACACAGGTACACAGAAAATGATGGTGAACAGGCACAAGCGGGTGAAATAAAATTTGGAAGGGAACTTTGAAGTAGACTGGAGAAACATCAAATTCGCTTTTTAAATCTTCATTAGTAAGACAACATTGATTGACAGGTGTCCACTATGCCATAAAGGCCGGCATCTGCTCCTCTCACCTCAGACCACAGTAAAGTTTGAGTGTGGTCGTGCAGATTCTTTGGATGACTTTATACTGTCATTATTGGGTTGTTTTGATTACAAGTCAGAGAAATGTCTTCATGTATGTCTGGCTGCTTAAAGTCAAATATATGTTGTTTACTGGATGTCAACGACGAATTTCTGATTTACAGAATGTCCCAGAGTGCTCTGTATGATTGTTTACATAAAATATTAGCCTTTAAATCTCATTTATGTATATTTGATATGACATTTCGAGAAGTTTAGAGTTTTTACTTTGATTAGAGGGCAAGAAAGTGGTTAGTGAAGTTTCTAACAATAAAACTTAAGACATCTTTAATTTGGATAAATTGGAGGTAGCAAGGATTTGGTAAAACCTTCTCTGTATTTACACTGATTGTGGTTGAAGGTCATGAGGAGTGTAGGAAGACTTGTTTATTTTTCACAGGGTCTGGTTCAGCAGGGCTCCATTAAAACTGGGGTTATCACACATATGCACACATACATACATGCCAAGAGGCTAATTACATTTTCTGAGTTTCATCAAATTATCAAACATAACAGTTAGCGAAGCGAGAGATTGATGAGTGTAGGACATTATGGTCACAACAGAAAAGACAGACAGCTCACTCTTCACCGGGCAAAAGTGCTTAAAAAGGGAATCATGCAAACTGGTATCCAGTACAATTACTCTTAACTGAGCACCAGTGGTGCAGTGGTTAGCACTGTTGCCTTACAGTAAGAGGGTCTGGGTTGGCTTGGGCCCTTCTGTGTGGATTTTGCATGTTATCCAGATGCTTGAGTGAGTTCTCTCCAGGTACTCTGTGTGTATGCACGCACACAAACACACATTTTATATATGTATATATATATATACACATACCTTCTCATTTAATGTTTTTTTTTATTTTCATGAAGCTTTACATTGCCATCAAAACTATGAATGAACATATATGGAATTCTGTAGCGAAAAAAAAGTGTGAAATAACTCAAAACATGTTTTATATTTCAGATTCTTCAAAATAGCCACCCTTTACTTTGATTACTGCATTGCACACTCGGCATTCTCTCGATGAGCTTCATGAGGTAGTCACCTGAAATGGTCTTCACTTCACAGATGTGCCTTGTCAGGGTTAATTTGTGGAATTTCTTGCCTTAATGGGGTTCGGACCATCAGTTGTGTTGTGCAGAAGTCAGGTTGGTAAACAGCTGACAACCCTATTTGACAACTGTTAGAATTCATATTATGGCAAAAACCAATCAGTTAAGTAAAGAGAAATGACAGTCCATCATTACTTTAAGAATTGAAGGTCAGTCAGTCCAGAAAATTGCAAAAATTTTGAATGTTCCCAAGTGCAGTTGCAAAAACCATCAAGCACTACAACGAAACTGGCTCAAATGAGGACCGCCCCAGGAAAGGAAGACCAAGAGTCACCTCTGCTGCTGAGGATAAGTTCATCTGAGTCACCAGCCTCAGAAGTCGCAAGTTAAAAACACCTCAGATCCGAGCCCAGTTAAATGCCACACAGGGATCTAGCAGCAGACACATCTCTACATCAACTGTTCAGAGGAGACTGCACGAATCATGCCTTTATGGTCAAATAGCTGCTAAAAAAACACTACCGAGGAAAAGCAACAAGCAGAAAAGATTTGTTTGGGGCAAGAAACACAAGGAATGGACATTAGACCAGTGGAAATCTGTGCTTTGGTCTAATGAGTCCAAATTTGAGATCTTTGGGTCCATCTGCATTTTTGGGTGCATCTTTGTGCAACGGGTGGACCCAAAGATCTCAAATTTGGAAATCTCTACATGCATGGTTCCCACCGTGAAGCATGGAGGAGGAGGTGTGCTGGTGACACTGTTGGAGATTTATTCAAAACTGAAGGCACTCTGACCCAGCATGGCTACCACAGCATCCTGCAGCGACATGCCATCCCATCCGGTTTGCGCTTAGTTGGACCATCGTTTTGTTTTCAACAGGACAATGATCCCAAACACACCTCCAGGCTGTGTAAGGCTATTTGACCAAGAAGGAGAGTGATGGAGTGCTGTGCCAGATGACCTGGCCTCCACAGTCAACTGACCTAAACCCAATTGAGATGGTTTGGGATGAGATGGACCGCAGAGTGAAGGCAAAAGGGCCAACAAGTGCTCAGCATCTCTGGGAACTCCTTCAAGACTGTTGGAAAACCATTTCAGGTGTCTACCTCATGAAGCTCATGGAGAGAACGCCAAGAGGGAGCAAAGCAGGAATCAAAGCAAAGGGTGGCTATTTTGAAGAATCTAAAATATAAAACATGTTTTGAGTTATTTCACACTTTTTTCTTCACTACATAATTCCATATGTGTTCATTCATAGTTTTGATGGCTTCAGTGAGAATCCACAATGTAAATAGTCATGAAAATTT